>BGPR01023851.1:0-23833 GCA_013235015.1 Araneus ventricosus | reverse complement strand
AATCCTCTTCTTTAGGCTTTATGGCAAATTCAAACGCGCTGGATCTGTGCAAGACTATAAAAAAGCAATGACCACTGCTACTGCTTCTGTGGCAAGTCGACGATTTTTTTTGCTGCTAATCACTTACTTATGTACTTTAACTCACCGTTCGCTAACGAAATACACGCATATACAATGCCCCTCTCTAATGATCACGCGCACCAAGTTTGATTTCATTTGCTCGAAGTTAGCGCCATCTATTAGATTGTTTATGAAACATTACCCTTTGGGCCATCCTGTATATAGCACACACCTATAAACTCATTATGATAAAAGTCTTTCAAAGTTCAAAGTTTATCTTATTAGTTACGACGCGTGGGTGTTTACTCCTGAAAATAGTTTATTCATGTTTATTATTGCGCTGTATATAAATTTAGCATTTTTATAAATAGCCTAATCATGGTAAACACGTCAAGCATATGGCACACATCTATAAACTCATTATGATAAAACACTTTCAAAGTTCAAAGTGAGTTATCGTATTAGTAACATGGCGTGGGTGGTTTTTAACAAGGACTTTCCGAACATTTCTAACGAGTTACAGACGTGCACTCCTTATTCATTACACTTTAAGTGTACCCGATTTAGTGAAATTGTAATTAAGGAGAAACGCAGTACCTTTTGCAGTGGCTATTTATAGAAAGATTCTGAGAAATCGAAAAGAAAATAAGATTTAGAAAAAGTATCAAAAAGTACAAAAAGTATATCTGAGAAATTCTCCCAATTATTATGTGTAAAATGTTATTTCAACCTTTTAAAATAGTTTTGCAAAGGTAATTTTTAAGTTTATAGGATTAAAATAAACATTTTTGTGCCTTCACTACCAGTTAGCTCGCTTGTTATTTCTTTTAGGAACGAAAGATACTAAGCTAATTATGTCTTTTTTCAATGTATCATATATATTTTCAAAAAATTATTTAATAGCAACTGTATAAGTTATTTTCATCTAATTTTAATTCAATTAATTTTGCTTTATTCTTTAATTTCTTAATAATATAGTATTACATTAATTTTTAATTTACTTTATGTCTATAACTCAACTGGAAAATTATTTTGTTCCCAAAAATAAAGTCAAACAAATTTTAGTACTAGCAAAACATGTTATAGAGAATCTCTGAACAGCAGTGAAAATACAGTCGCTTCGTGTTGAAAGTTTATTAGAGAATATGATTTATATTACGAGTATTGATCCAAAGAAAAGTTTACAAATGTAATAAAAATTATTTATAACATTACACAGAAAATACAAAAGTGAATGAAGAGGCATACTTGCCGATCACTTTTCCACCTAATCAACAAATATATTTACATATTTATTTGAACGCAGGACCAACTTGTATAACCCGAAATAGCAGAAATCACGTGCTGTTCATTGACCCATTTCCCGTCAGCTGTTTTTACATCACTCCCTGAGGAGAACCTTGTTCCAGAAAAGGGTCCCTTCAATTTTTCGGAAAAAGGAAATAATCATTGGGCCATCGTGAAGTTATCCGACGGCAAAAGCCCTGGCATGTTGAGTGATGGTGTCTTCTTCCTGCATGACAATACACATACTGCTAGCAAAACTCAAGAATTCCTTCTAAAGTTCAAGT
Organism: Araneus ventricosus; assembly: GCA_013235015.1. Taxonomy (NCBI): domain Eukaryota; kingdom Metazoa; phylum Arthropoda; class Arachnida; order Araneae; family Araneidae; genus Araneus; species Araneus ventricosus. The sequence continues at coordinate 22,202 of BGPR01023851.1, read as the reverse complement.
GGGAAGCTATACCCCTACAGCGCTGATTCGGCACCAAACCTGGGTTCCAAACATTTATCTGGAACAAGGTTTTTTTCAGAGAGTGATGTGAAAACAGTTGCCGAGAACTGGCTCAATGGACAGGACGTGATTTCTGCCAAGCCGGGTTAAACAAGTTATTCCTTTGTTCAAATAAATATATTTGGTGATTATGTGGAAAAGTGATCGGCAAGTATGCGTCTTAATTCCCATTTGTATTTTCTCTTTAACGTTAATAAATAATTTTTTATTAAAATTTTAAACTTTTTTTGGATCTATTCTCATATAATTGTTCTTCATTATTTAATTTGTAACAAAGAAAATCAAATTTCTAAATAAAGAAAAGAGCCTCAAAGGAAGTTCGTGTCCTAAACATCAAGATTATATTTATAAAAATGTTGACTTATGAAATTTCTTTAATTTAAACATGCATTTCTGTTTCAAATTGTACTGTGACTCGAATTAACAGAATCTATAATATCGATTATTTTGTTTTATATAAAAAAATACGAACAAACTCTAAAAATAAAAATCTTATATGAAGCTTTACAAAGAAGGCAAGGATTTAAAGGGGATGAAACGGTGTAAACGTGTTTACCGGCCTTTTTAAAATGATAATTTTTCAATAGAATTCGATTTTGATAGTATGAATAAGAATTGAACATCTATATACCAATTTTTAGTAGTATATCTTGTAAGAATAGAGAAATTATTCGCAATGCGACGTAGTTTATAATTTAAGAAAAATATGAATATTTGAAAAGGGAAATCTGTAGAAGCTGCAAACTCTATTAAGGAACTGCCAAGAATTCGAAATAAATTGATGATCGACATATATCAAAAATAGGACAATTGTTTTTTTGACCCTCTAATGGACCATAAAAAAATGAGAAGAGTAGATAACAAAATAAATTTATTACAAAAGTTATCTTCAAACATGGATACATTTCGACGTAATCGCCGTAAAGTTTCAGCCATTTGTCATATCGGTGGATCAGATGTACGATCCCCTCTTCGAAGAACGTTGCTGACAGTAATATGAAACGTGCCTTAAAAAAGGTTTGAATGCCCTAATCCACCCAAGAAATGAAAATCACTCGTCGCTAAGTCGGGGCTATAGGCCGGGTGATCAGACACGTCCCATTTAAACTGCTCCAGATGCTGCTAGGTTACATCAGCACTGTGAGAGCGGGCGTTTTCATGAGTGAGGACAACTCCAGATGTCAGAATGGCTCCTTGCGGCCGTCGTAAAGTCTGACAAGAAACGGCTGCGTTGATCATTTTAATTTAACCAATCTTCTGCTTGAAGAAAGCGAATAATATTAAGCAATTCGCATTTAGCGGGAGCATCAATACTACCAGCTATGTTTGCATGCTGGCAACTCAGCTCAAACTGACCAGATGGCTTCGGCAGTACTGAATGTAATGGTTAGAGATATGCCCTGTCGCCCAACGGAATAACTACCTCCTACCACTTATTTGCCTACTTAGCGGCTCCATCGGAGTTTGAAAATAACGGTCCTCGCATTTGCCTCATTTCTCATTTCATATCGCCTTTAGAACCGTAAAAGTTCAAAATTATTATTTTAATAAAAATAATCCTTTGAGAATTATTATGTTTGTAATGACTTAAAAAGTGACTAATAATTTTCAGTTTATAATTATTCCTTTATAAATTATCTAATATATTCACTCTCACTTGTGTATATTAGCAAAATTAATTTATAAATGATATTGTTCTTTTCATTAGCATTGAATAAGGCTTTAGAGCTTAAAATTCCAATAATTTATTTTCTATAAAAACTAGCTGACGCATTAATTCGTGCAATCTATGAATTTTAATCCTTCGACGAGATTAGTTTTATTTTATTTGCGATGCAGTATTTAAAATTTAAAAAAAGAAAAAGTTTATCTCGAGTGTACACCAAGTTGCCTAAAATCAATTAAATGCTTGAATACTTTCTATTATGGATTTTTCAGATCCTCCATTTGTAGATATCTATTAATTGATGTTGAAAAAAAGTTCTGTTAAATGTAGCGGCACTACATCTCATGTTTGAATACTCCATTTTATTCCCAACAAATAAAATAAAATAAAAAAATGCAAAAACGGAAATAATCTTCTCCGAGTTCTTCTTTCGAAACAAAAATACATTTTATTCACTTGTTAAAATTCCTTACGCAAAACGTAAAGGGGGAATTTATTTTAAAAAGTCATTGAATATGCTTACCATGGCAGTTTTTATGTGCGATCAATATTATCTTCGGAAGAACTTGTATTTTTCAAATATTTCCAGCATTCTGGTTTGGTTTAAATCTTCTCCAGCTCCCAAAAACGGTTCTCTCTTTTTTTTCACATGCATAAGTATGCAAGAGTGGTTTAATATTTTTCACTTTCCAATTTTGATCTTTTTAGGTTACTTATATTTTATTATCGTTTTTCATTCATGGATTTATCTAAGCGTTATTAAAAACGGGATTTCTGGTTTTTCCTCCGATAAAATTTGTACGTGTTCATTCGGTATGGAAAGATAATAAAGCGAGTAATTTATCTGTGTTTCTAAAGTTTCTCATCGATATTAATGCATAAATGAATGTTTTATGAAATCCAAAACAATTTTTTAAGTTTTGAAGAATAGGATGGGGTTTTAATACATCAATATTGAAATTCCTGAAAAAGAGGTAGAAATGCTTTGAATAGGAAAGGATATAAAAGAAACTCGTTTCCATTTAAAAAGAAAAACTTTTCCAATAATGAAACAGAAGCCGTTGAATGCACGCTGCTTAGGTATAAATGCAGCAGCGAAACTATTTCGAATTAATAATGTTTTATTTCTTAAAATAAGATAACGAGAAAGAAGTATGAAAGAATATATGCTTTGTAAAGACAAAGAAATAAGAGACCAATATATACGCTGAGTAATTAAAGTCAATCTAAACGTTCTTAATGGCTTAGTGCATTCAATTTCTTAAAAAAAATTTTGAATAATTTTTTCAATTATAATGTTTTAAATTATTTTACGCATATTTTTGGAGTTGATGAAGCTGTTACTTTTTCAAAAACAAAAGCTGAAACAAAATGAATCCTTGTAGAAAAACAAAATTACCTGCAGGTGAAAGAGGTTTAGTTTTAAAGATAGAATATAAAGGAAATAAACATTATTTAAAATTAATTGTTAACAAATGTTTGTTACTATTTTATTAAATCATAAAATTTCTTTTCCTATTATGTTTCAATGAATCCATGGCGAGTCGTTTTTTTACTTTTATCACTGATACTACGTCTTTACTCAAAACCTTCTTGTATTAATTTCTAAAACACGTCAGCATATTAAATTTGATTAGTTAGATATGCTGTGTCGATGTTAAATAATTTTGTTATAACATAAAGCACGAAGAAAAAAAATGACGTTTGGCTGTCTTTTTTAAACAGCCGCTGATGTTAAAGGCGTAGGACTACTTTACTCGCGTGACTCTTTTTTTTCTCGAAGTTTCTCGGTCTCTCTTTGTCATTCGCGATTCTCTTTTGTTTCTCGAAGCTTTTCGGATTCTCTTTGTTACTCGCGATACTCTTTTGTTTCTCGAAGTTACTCTCAATTTTCTTTTGTTTCTCGAAGTTACTCTCAATTATCTTTCGTTTCTCTGAAATACTAATGTAAGGAAAATTTTCGATATAAAATTAAACAAAGGTTACAATGAAAATTCTTTTGTTCCTTAATAAAATATATTGCAATGTCAATTCTTTTGTTTTGAATTCTTCAATCGCGCGTGGATATTTTACAATTCTGTGTAGGATCGGGCGATTATATGAAAAGTAACATGCATAATTTAATAATTTTTTTTAACTTATGTTGTTACCCATTATCTCTAAAATAAGACATTACTTATGTGTTTAACATATGTAGTTACTGAGATATAGAGGATCGCGGCACAAATTCATGCCTATATTTGCCCAACTTTGCGACTCAGTAGTCGCTGAACTACGATTCCGATTTTCAATTTGTTTTCTGTAACTTCTGTTGTTACCCTTTATCTCTAAAATAAGACAATTGCTATGTTTTTAACATATGTAGTTACCGAGATATAGAGGATCTCCCATACAACGTTCTTTGTGGAGTTTTTGCGTGTGAATCAAATTCCTTCCTGGTAGTCCTACGTTAAAAAAACCTGGGAAATTCAGCTATGAATAACGTAAAAGAGACTCCCTTTCACTTGAGGCTACAAAAGTACTTTATATCTCATGATTCTGATTATAAAAGTATTAGCAACAATCAATTAAATTGATATTAAATATGAAAATAATATTGGTGAAGAACATTTATATGGATACATGTTTGTTCACAATATGGGATTTCAATGCCTTAGAGAAATTCAGTTAGTGACGTCTGGTCTTATTTAAGCGTATTCCAATTTCACAAGTGTTAATTATCTAAAATCACTCTTGACTATTAGTGAATCTGCCAGTTACAAGGAACATGCGACAAACTTCAGTAGCACGAGAAGCTGAAGGAATTATGGCGGCAATTTCCGTTAAGTGTGTGTTCTGTAAGCCACTTTTTTCACTGTATATGCTTTAAGAACGACTTCAATCATCTCTGAGATTTAACATCCATAACTTAAATTTTGAAAATGATGGGATGTCTCCTTAAACGGTATTTGATGTAATATAGTTACAAACTAAGCAGTTGATATATTAGGTTGTGCAATAATCATATAATTAAACTGTTTTAGTTTAGAATACCTTAATGAAAGTTGTTTTTAAATTCACAGTTTTCTTGGTCTACTAAAAAGTAGAATTTTTTTTTATATTTATTATTTTCTTCTTTTGAGATTTTAATTTAATCTATATAGGTAAAATAATTGGCAAAACCAGAGGACCAGTCCCCACCCGCAACCACTGGACCGATTTTAATTATTTTTATTTCATATGCAGGCGCATCATGTCTAGATATGTCATCAATGGTCACCTGCCTCCATTTTCTAGATCTATCTCAAAATAAAAGTTTTGCTGAGTCCCTCAGTCTCTATAACCGCCATTTCGTCAATTTATTTCTCCAAGTAGCAATTATGGCTACCGGCTCTTAATATTACGGGCGAACAATTGGTCGCCAAAGGCGGCTAGTAATTCATTATTATAAGATTATGGAATCAGTTTTGAAATAACGTGGTAAATTTTTTTCTTAAATTCATTACCCGGTGGCGTCACTCACATGGAATCAAAGTTAAGTTAAATTAATCGATTAACTGATAGCTAAATTCTGAAAAGTATTCAAATAGTGCACTGCCATAGCGGAAACGCAAGCGTACAAATTAGAAATTTCTAGTGAGTGAAAAATCTATGATTAAATTAACTCTTAACAAAAATGAAGCAAGTTAAATATATGTTTGTAGAAAAAAGGATTATAAAATGATTTTTAAAACTGACCGAAATACCGTTGGACATAAATGAGAGCGATTGGACAGACATTCGAATGCAATATTCTTTTCGACTTTTCAAAACTTTTAAAGATTTAATTTATTATTGAATATAAGTAAAATGTTGAACGTGAAAATTAGTGAGAATAATTCAAATTTAACACAATTGTATTTATACTATGCATTCAAAACGGGAAATGTTTTGCTAAGGGGACTTGGCACACTAAGAATTCCGGAAAAATCAATGAAAATATCGATTTTCAAATTTTGAGTGGAAAATGATCCTTGAATCTTTGTCTTAATAATCTGTTAGTTTCAAAACAATCAGACAAATATCTAGTGAGATATGAGGTTATTTTTCTAACATTTTATCACGTGCCACGCCCCCTCCCAATGTTTAAATCATGTGTATTTCATGTGCAAGTTGCAAAACCAGCTAATTTTTTCCATGAAAGCAAAGCAAAATAGTTGTTTCAAACAGTAGTGTTTTAATCTTTGTTTGTTTACTGTTTTAATGCTTTCGCTTCTTTTTCATTTATTAAGCGTATCATCATCATCACTGCTTTCGCTTCTCTTTTTGTTTGAATTTCTCACTGTCAATAAAATTTCAATAAAATGGTTTTAAATTTTTGCTCTGTTATAATAGATATTTGATAAATAGTACTGCAGATCATTTATTAAATATTTTGACTAAAAAATTTGAAAAAAGTGAAATTTTTCGCATTCTTTTTGAAATTTTTCTAATTATCCCTATAAATGATGATGATAATTAAAAATTATAGAAATAATAAATATTAATAAAATTGATGAGTTAGGACTCGCAAATGTCAGGTTATTGCTCTGAAAAAAAACTAGCTTGATATAAGTTGTTTTTATTACAATTTTATTGTTTTTTAAAACTTTAAAGCTGTTTTTCTCAGTTTGCTTTTTTTTACAAAATTTTGTCTGCTACAAAATGCTAAAAGTCGGTCTCTTTTTATTCTAATTACTTGAGATTTTTCCTGTTCACTCACAAATGCATGCTTAATAGAATTAAGGAAAAAGTACAAAATTGATGTTTTAACAATGTACAAAGTGAACACAGTTCACTTTGTACATTGACATTGACACATTATTGTATTGTGACATTTGACAGTTTTTAAAATTGTACAAAGGGAAAAATTCTGATATTTTCCAAAAATGTTCACAAAATTTTGAACAATTTTTTTCCTCTGAAACTAATATAAATGTCAAAAATCCGATCTCTATTTCTGTTAAATACACTGAGAGGTCCCTTTCAAAAAAATTTGGAGAAAAACTATTAAAAATTGTATGAGAAGAAGCCTTTTTGAAAAATACTTAATTTTTTTAAAAATGTAAAATTTTTAAATTTGTAATTTTTCAAACTGTAGAATATTTTAGAAATTTCAGTTTCTGCAGAGTTTACATCTATCTACTACAAAATTGAATAAGTTTGATCAAAATTGTAGAAAAAAATTTGGAAAAAATTTCTAGAAGGGTTATATTATTTACACATTTTTAAAAATTTAATTTTAAAGTTTAACTTATTTTAATTTTAACATCAGTTTTAAACACTTCTTATTTCACTTAATATTTAAAATAATGAAACCCTACTTAAAGTAATTTTGGCTTAGTAGCTTTTTTGAAAATTGATACAAACGCAAAAATGTTTTTAATGCATCTTGTTTTTTTTCTCGATCCCCAGGTTATTTTAATTCCATTCTTTTTTCTTCGTATTTTAATTATGTATGAATGCTAAAATTAATCCGATGTAATTTCACGCACACTCTAATGGAAATGAAAGTGAAACTACTTTTCGAAGTGAAATAATTGGCAAAAGAAACTTCGAAACAGGAGGAAACGAAATTAAAATGTAAACATTAAATAATTTCCCACCCATAATTAAAGTACTTTTCGATTTAGAAGTAATATTAAGTTCGGAGAAATTTTAAATCGTTCTTCCTCTCATGGAAATCGGACAAAATGTCTCCTAATCCCAGACGCACATTTTAATATATTCTTTTAAATCTGAATTAGAAATGGGAGGATCGACGAAATCTCAACGGAGCAACTCTAACATTATCAGCGCTCCCAATGAATGCGTCGGTCGACATAATTACCTGCAGCATTTCCGAGCTGCGTGAGTTTGCATTTTGTCGGGAGAGAAAAGAGATTAAATTTCTTCTCGCAGTTCTACAGACGCAGCGTGAAACTGAATTCGATCTCATCAGATTTTGTCATAAGACTTCCATTCTGGAATCTTTTCTGACAAATGATTTTCTACATTTCTGCTTCGAATTTCGAAATCACATTACGTTGCATTATTTGTGTGCCTTCTTGTCTTAAAAAGTTTCCCCTTCACTGTCTTATGCTGATATTCAGTGTTGAATAGCAGAATAGATTGCAGTATCAGCTCAAAGACAAATATACGCCACAGGTACTTATTAATGCTGATGGTATGTCTTAAAATGTTTCCCTTTCAGTGTCTTATGCTGCTATTCAGTGTTGAAGAGCAGCATAAATTGCAGAATAAGCTAAAAGGCATATAACCGTCACAAGTATTTATTAATACTGATGTTATCTCTTAAAAAGTTTCCATTTAAGTGTCTTATGCTGCTATTCAGTGTTGAAAGCAGCATAAATTGCAGTGAAAGCTGAAAAGCAAATATCCGTCACAGGTATTTATTAATTCTGATGGTATGTCTTAAAAAGTTTCCATTTAAGTGGCTTATGCTGCTATTCAGGGTTGAATAGCAGCATGAATTGCAGTGAAAGCTAAAAAGCAAGTATGCGTCACAGGTATTTATTAATGCTGATGGTATGTTTTAAAATCAAGATTGAAAATCAAAGATAATGATAAACACCCATATATGTACAAATATAAGTTCTACTCAATTTCAGAAAAACTCTAATAAAAAAAGTCGTCAAATAGTAACCCACGATCCACAGTAACTTGGTATTGGTAAAGACAAGAGAAAATAACTTTGTTGGTAGAAGCATTGCTTCTTTTTAACCTTACTGCCATTTCCGTTAATGCTGGCCAGTCACTATGGATAATAAATCTCCCGATAAGCACAAGATATTTTACAATATCGCCAGGTTGTTTCTACGATATTCTGAATGGCGTACAACATCGTAAAGATATCATACGGATATTTTAAAGCATCTTGTGCTAATAGGGGTGGCAGCAATGGATAATAAATTTTCCTATTAGCGCAAAATATTTTGCAATATCACCTCGATGTTGCTACGATATTCTGAATGCAGTACAACATCATAAAGACATTGTATGAATATTTTAAAGTATCTTGTTTTAATAGGGGCGGCAGCCCCTATTAGAACAAGATACAGACAAATTGGACATCAGCGTGCATCACTATAACACAAGACCTCATACTGCTTACATGACACTTCCTTCGTTCTGGCCCATGGTGGGCCAACATTCCTTCGGGTAAGTAGGGCCAGTGGACCCTAATGAAGAGAAGAAAGTTTAAATTGGACTTCCTTTCAGAAAGCGTACCTTCTCTAGCTCTACATATATACCGTCACCACCTATTATACAACTTGCTCTGGAACTCCCATACAAACTTGGAGGAGAGCTAGAGAACTTCGTTAGAAATCAAAATCACATATTTAGAAATCATAATCATTATCACATAGGAAATTATATTCGGAAATGGCATGCCTAATAGATACAAAGTCACATTAAGGGCACAATGCAGAAAGCTATGTAAAGGTCTTTATTACATAAAAAAAAGTTCAATAATTGTTAGAAGATTCACTGGTGGTGCTAAGAATTTCGCCCATTGGTATTGACACACTTATAACGTTTACGCCTTAGTTACAGAAATTAAACTTTACTGTCACACTCGTATTTTCTATGGATTTTGTTACTTCTTAACACTTTCAAAATAGTATTGACACAACAATGTTTGAGGATCACCCAAAAAGATGTTGTTGCAGAAATAAGTGACAAAAAAGAGTGCGCCAATTAAAAAACTCATTTAATGTGACTCATAAATGAAAACTATTCAAAATGCAAATGACACTTTAAATGTAGCAAAATGTCTATTCATATCAGTCATGACTGTTGAAAGCATTGGTAAAGCAAGTTTTGTGAAAATACGTTTTAATGGAGAAAAGAATGTATGATTTGTGAAATCAAGTTTTAAGAAATAAGAAATTCCAATGTAAGAACGAATAAGAAAATTACTATGGAAAATGAAAAAGACGAATTCAGAGTAAATAGCTTTTACAAATAGACTTAAACCTAATTATACGCTGTCTTTTTTATGCAATCCCTAATGACCGTATAAAAAATGTATTTTTTAATGTGTGGTAAAAAATATTTTACATCTACTTGCGAAATTTCGAAATATATATTTTTCGTGTGGTGTTTTTAATGTTTTCCCTGTTCACCGCACGAAAACAAGTCTGAGTGTAATTATTTGTGAATAAATGTATTTAAGCGTTAATGCAATTTATTTTGCTTGTCGAATAAAATTTGAGTCTTACCACAAAAAAAATAGAAAATACCGCAAAGCATTCTCCCATGACGGTAAGTGATCGATTTCAAACATAACAAAGTAGAAAATTTAAAAAAATAAGATGTAAATTAAGAAACAAAACAAAAGAAAATTATGTACTATGTTAGATTTTTTGAGAAAAACGCATAATGATTCCTTATTGGAAATAATTATTGCAAGAATAATACTCAGCAATTATGAGAAGAGAGCAAAAACGATGAAAATAAATAAGGAAAATTTTGGATCTTCTTATTTACTGAATTACACAAGAATTTCGTAAAAAATTTCAAAAAGGCAATTGTTAAGCAAGTATTTCAATGTGATTTTCTCCAATAAGAAGATTTAATATTTCATAAAATGCTATTATATTTTATGAAAATTCATTTAATTTTTTACTTACATCTATCTATTTAATAGCAACTTCGCGATCCGTCTATAAAGAGCACAAAAACCGCATGATACCGCATTGCTTTTTTATCTTTACTCCTTCTATCTATTTTAAATTTTTATCTTCCACAGTAGCCGATGAAGATGCATTGAGATGCTATCAGTTTTCTCGAATCTCTAATTTTGCCAATTTGTTCAGTGTCTTACGAGTTTGAAAGATGGCATAGATACATTAAGGATGCGCTATAAATAATCGGGGAACATTGATCGTTGAGATATATTCGATCAAATTCACAGCGTCAAAAATTCTAAAAAGATTTTTAATAGTAATTGTTTTAATTAACCATAAAAATTACAATAGAATGTGAAATGTGGATTTGAATTTTTAAAAGGCAGAAGGAAGGATTATCCATTCTTGTTCTCCAACTATGCTAAACAGATATGTTAAAATATATTTCTAACTCCATCGATACAGGACCGTCCCATACGTCCCTTCAAGCAAAAGACGATAGTCGTCCGAAACGCCCGAATTCACTCTAAAATTTCGTTAAGTGTGATTGATTTTACACCTGCGGCGCGTACTTTCTTCGTTAGAGTGGATCGCCCAGATGTGTTTGCGGTAGAGGGGAGTTTTCTTACAATTCAGACAATGTCGGCTGTCATTGTGGTTTTTGAGGGGGAAAATGAATTTCCCTTATCTTTGATAGAGTTGCTCGGACGTTCTCGTATCTTGAGGTCCCTCTATTTCATTGGCTATAGGAATCAGAGGGTTAAAGATATGCAAAGGACACATCAAAATACTTGTACATGCCGTTAGTAGTATGACAATTTGTTATGAATTGTAAACAAACAAAAAAGTTAGCAATGCGTTGAAAAGTATAACGCAAAAAATTCCTTCAAAGGTCTTTTCATGTGTAACAAGATAAGGCATTTTCGGTAGAGTTCACGTGGAAAAAAAGGGTTGTCGAGATAATGAATATATTCAATTCCAGGTTTCAAATTAAACATATTTATGTTTGTACCTCCAGTGAACACAGATGGATCTTTAAAATCAAAATGCTATTAATTACAATCTCGTATTCATTTATGAAAGATTCACTACCGAGAGTTAGAAAGACACAATAGGTTGATTTCAAATCTTTCCAACTTGCCTTTACCCTAAAGATAGTGAAGTTAAATCTAAAACACCATCCACGGCCGAGTTGGAATGGGACTTAGAGTCCTAAATTCTCCGATTCTCATTTGCATACACTTCCTAAGATTGATGGAATGAAGAATCGAACTCTACCTCCGATGAAAAGCACTTGTAAAAGACTTAATGGTGGCAAATCCTGCCATCTAATGGAGTCATTTCTCGAGCTTGTAACACGCATGTCAAAGCTGATTGTTATCGGTGGATTGTGGAGGACCACTTTCCAGGAAATACAGTTACGCACACGAACATTATTGGACAATGTGGGCCATATAAAAGATTACATTTTCAGTTGTAAACCCGGTTGCAGAAAATGCAAGACGGGCGTATATATTACTATTCGCCTTCGGCGACCAGCTTGACCGCAGGAAATAAAATTTCAACTGAATCTCTTATGCATAATTTTATATTCATGGTTCCCTTATCAAATTAGTTTTAAAATTCAAAATGCTATAGATATTTAACCGCGTTCTTTTCGTAGCCTTGCACTGGTTTTGTTTCTTGTCTACATTAACGTAAACTTTGAATTTGATTTCAACATTAAATTGACGCGGCACATTTTACGTCCAGCAGCATGATAATTGGTTTAAAACACGCTGATAAAAAGAATTAAAACATAGCAAAGATAATCTTTCAGTTTACTGGATTATTTCATTATATACTTACCATCTTGGTGATTTTATTGACAGATTTCACAGACAAAATTGATCAAATAAAAGAAGACAGTAAATTCCAAAACTTATTTTCTAAGCTGTAAACAATGTAACAGAGACACGCAATTAAATATTTGATTAAACAATGAAAACTTTTTGAAATGCGTAGCAACAATGAAAAGTATTGTTGTAAATTATGCCAAAAAATATTTTAAAAGGTTATTAGAATTAGAGAAGAAAAATTGTGCGACAACTTTATTGATATCATTGAAAACATGGTTTTTTGCGCTTTCAGATGGTGTAAAAATGATTTTTGTGTTGTAATGTTTTCGAATGTTATTAAAGCACATCGCCAAAATTTCGCTAATTTTTTAATTACTTAATTAAATTTGAAATTAAAATTTCAATAAAACGGCCGGAAGTGCACAGAAAGAATTTTCAAAGTTCCTCCAAAGAAGGTTCGTGCCAAATTTCGTAGCCCTGAGTCCAGTGGTCAACCCTGTAGAGCACCAACACACAGATACACTGACACACACATTCTCCTTTATTATTTGTAGATAAATAAAAACTTGTGTTTTAAAATGTAATCATGAAGAACCCTACTTATTTTAATGTCTACAATGTTGTGTAAGAAGATTACCCATACTTTGTTCATAGATGATTTCCATCCTACTAGATTGTTGTTGCAGACACATCTAACATTTTCTGCTACTGGGATTATAAATATGTATCAGTAATGACATAAAAATCAAAATAACAAGATATATGTAACTGGTGGCTGTATTTGAATATCTTGGTAACCACTAGTTAATTTAGAAGAAAAATATATCTTGAGTAATTGAAAAGAAATACGCCAAAAATGTTAGCAGGGGAAAACATAAAATATCTAACGGTATTTATTTTTTTGTTTTACTTAATATAGGTGAATATGGAAAATAGTAAATATTTATTAGTGTGCAGTTGAAATAAATATCATACATAAATAAAGCAAATATAATCGCACTATCTGAAAATAAATTTTCATAAAATAACAAATCTTATGTACAACAAAGGAATTATGTAGTAATAAGAATTTCATTTCACAATCACCAAAATTCATCTCTAGCATGAGGAAAGGGATATGTGGGGCATTTACTGCAAGGATATTCTCATCCCGCTGTAGTAATATGTATAAGGGCATGATTACTCTACCTCTCCAATCTCTTTGAAAGGTTCACTAATGTCGGATAAAGTAGCATCTCTACTATCCAGTGGCTCATCTAGGGGACTTATATAGGCTTTATACCGAAGCTCTGTATAATGCGAGAATATGAATGTTGTATTGGGAGCTGCGGTAGTGTTCAAGACTTAACATATATGTGAGGATTGAGTTTTTCCCGTCTAGCTTAAAAGTGTAAGTTTAATTCCGTTCTAATAATATTTTTTAACTTTCCGAACAAGCTCATTTGAATAATTGTAGTGTCAGCGAAAAGATATTGAAAGATGATGATCACGCTCTCTCCGTGCTAATCACGTGATGCATAGGTGTTTCTCCGCTAAAAACCGAGTGTAATGTTTTAATCCGGGAGATGGCTTATTGAAATCAAGAAGAACGGACATGCGGTAGATTGGTGAGCGTAAGAAGCTATGGGGTCCCTTCCCTGTTAGCACGGCGGCGATGGGCGATGGCTAATAACCTTTTAAAAGCAATGTAAGTTGATAGTTAACCTAATAATGTCTAAACCATAAATATCTCTTGTTAAATATGTAAATAATTATATGTGTAATTACCTTTCTCATATTATGTTTTATAAATAAATAATTTAGTTTTAACTACTTTTTCTCCTTCTTTATCTTTGGTGCATTTTCCCCTAGAGTATTCCTTAAATGAAGCATTTTTACCTGTAGGCAGGTTAGGGTTTTAACCCCCCCCTAAAGAACTGTTGGCTTCGGCCGAGATAAGAAGATAATAATTCCACAAAATATTGGTGACTCAGGCCGTGATCTGAAAAATTTATATATATTATATAACATATTTTTTCTTTATGTAAATCGGAACGTAGCTGGAAAAATGTAACCCCTATACATTATCATTGAACTTTATGAATATTTGAAAAGATTTTAACTGTGGGCTATTTGATCATGATTTCGGAGAATTAGGATTACATCTAATGTATTAAAATTTTAACCCTATCACACCGAGAGAGGCGGTCCCAGACGGTCTAAAAATTTACCCTTAACAGCGAAGAAGGCCGGTCTGAGGCGCTTGGTTTCTTTTAAAGGGAGGAGAGGTTCTAAGATCGCTTCAGAGATGAGAGCGGAGGAGGTTCCAATTATCTTTACCAACCACAGCCCATTTCTGTCCGCCTTAAGAGAAGGCTATAGCAGGAGGGTGGGTTGGTGGGGTAAAAGACTACCCAGGTTGGGAGAGTCCAATTGATGTTGTATCCTCCCAAAAAGGCCTGTTTTTATAGGGGCTAGAATAGAAAATACTTCTCGGTATTCAAGAGTTAAAATCCTTCATTTCTTTTGTGAGTGTTATGAAGAAATTACAGCAAAGATATTGAATGATCTGAAATACCCTTCCAAAATTTACACAACCAAAACAGAAATTTCAAAAAAATAAATTAAAGCATTTCTTACAAAAAAAAAAATAATTTTACACATTTTTTGGAAAACTTATTCCAATATTGCTTTTCATTTCCATTTGAAATCACATCAATCAGACAATTTTTATGTTATTAACTTTATCTTTCAAAATCCATTCACCACCAATGAAGAGACAATCATCTATTTGAAGGGAGAGAAACAACGAGGTAGTTTAACGTTAATATAGATAATAATACTGAGTCTAATTTTATGAATAAATATTATCAAGGTGCTTGGAAGATTTTGGAAACAGGAAACATATCTTAGAAAGCTAACTTATTTAGGCAATAGAAGAAGATTTAATTACACAACAGAATGACTCCTTTGTTGCATATATATATCACTTAATAATTATCGTCCCTTAATACAAACTTGTAAAACATTGGAAATCATTTTAGAATAAATTATACAAACTATTCTGACGAGTTTTACTTTACCATAGTTTTTTGGAACAATAGATCAAAGAGATCTTTTTGACATTTTAAGGCGATTTAGTACTCATACATTTCTTTATTCTTCTTTAGCGAACCTTTTTCAACTAAATCAAGTCCTAACTACTTTTAACGTGACTCAATTTTGTATAAATTATTTCACTATTAAACGAAAGACGATCTATAATAGTAATTTATGTGAATGCACTATAATAAGGCATGCTAAATTTTAATTATTAACACCTAGATTCAGCGCTGAAATTTTCGTTAATCACTAATCTGCATCATTAGGGATGTAAAATAAATAAAAACATGAAAACTTACAAAAATTACCGTTTTACTGTGGTTATTGATCACACTTGGTCAAACCTATCTACGCAAGTCCATGAGATGATGATTCGTGATAAAAGAGAAGTATTATAGCTCCTGTAGGACAAAGAGACCTTGGAGCACCAAGGTATCACGTATGTTAGAAGTATTTAGCTCAAATATCTGGGGGTAGGTTGACTTCCTGCAGGAAGTTGATTTCCTGGAGGTAGGTTGACTTTTAGAGGGAACTTGTCGTTTATATCGTGGTTTAAATGGAGTTTTTACTGTTGGTTTTCTCTCCCTCGACCAGATGATCAATTCTAAATAAAATATTTCTTCGTAATTAATTACCATTCATGTTTTCAGGTGATGATCCATGTTTTCGACAGAGCCGCAAAGTGGCAGTGCGATGCGGACTGTGTGTCCCTGGGAGTCCGGGGTCCTACGTGAACAGGATAGGAGTCTCGACTCTTGCTCTCTGTGCCGGGGTTGGGCGATGGAAATACCCCTTCTGCTAGGTTTTTCTCTCTCCACCGTCCTGTTGCGGGCCTTAACTCTAATTCAGAGGGGACTTTTTTCTTTAAGCCCCTTTAAAACCGAGCGTTTTTGAGAGGATACGACATGAATTGGACCCTCCCAATCTGGGTGGTCATTTACACCACCACCTCACCCCCTGTTATAACCTTCCCTTAAGCCACACGGAAATGGGCTGTGGTTGGCAAAGATAATTGGACCCCCTACCCCGCTTATATTCGAAGCGATCTCAGAACATCAACTCCCCTCAAAAGAAGTCAACCGTCTCAGACCGGCCTTCGTTGCTGTTAAGTTTTTAGACCGCTCGGGACCGCCTCGCTCGGTGTAAGAGGGTTAAACCCTGTGGGGTAGGCTGGGAGGGGATGAGTTATGGATTTAAGGAGGGAGAAGTTGCCCACATTTTTCTCTCTCTTGTAGTAAAAACAGGAACTCATCTGGCTGCAACGATCCATGGTTTCCTAAAACGCCCATCGGTCTACAATTTTATAAATAATGCTGGTCAAGAGCACAGCCTCAGGATAAAAGTTCAATCCGTCCGATTGAATTTCCTTAGCAAGTTGATAGAATTTTCATGTAAATATTCTGTTGCAGTGGAAGACTGTCCGTAGTAACAACTCATGTTAATGGACGGTAATAAATATTGAAAAATTTTAAATTTCAATCTCGTATTCGGCACTAAAAATTCTCTTCTTCACTTATCTAAAGCATCAGTCCAGAAGAAGAGAAGAAAAATAGAAGGGGAAAAAATCCGACTAAAATCACTTTTCTTCTTCGAAAAAGTATCTGTTTCAAGGAATTGGATTACTTTCCAATAGCCTTTGGGTCTTCTCTTGAAATTTTAAAAAGGTTAAAAATGATTGCCTGCAGAATCAATACCAGGTGACACACAGATATTTCTTTTCAGAAACCTGAGTGAAGAAGATAAATGTAGTTTCAGCAAAAATTCTCTTTTGTAATAAAGTTAATTGAACTTCTTGGTAACTTTTCTTTCTGCACAGTGAAAAACTGAAAGGATGAAATAATACCTTTTAAATTACCTTCCCGTTCATTTCTCTTGTCATACTTCCTAGTGACGAAATTTCGGTAAAAAAATGCATTTTATATTCTAGTATTAGATGAATAATTCTCTTTCTTTGAATGATGAAGAATGATTAGCAATATTTTATTATATTTCAATATTTTATTGATAGAATAAATTATTCATTAGCAATATTTTTCCATATCAAGTAGTATGATACTCATGGGGTTAAATCAAAAACCATGCAATGAACATATAAAATCTTGAAAAATTAAATCTAACAAGCATATCCTAACATGACTATTATTTGATTGATATGATGCCCGGCCATTTGTCAAATAGCATTTCTCTATTTTTTCATCTATAATAATCATCAGAAGAGATTTCATCTTTATGCGTTTTTATTATAAAACCCAGGCTGATAACCTAGCGTTTCTCGAGATACATATATTTTTAATACCCCCCAAAAAAAGAATAATATTTAATGAGATATCAATACAATAAAACAGTAAGAGACACAAAAGTAAGAAAAACAAATAAATTAAAACATTGGTAATACAACTTCTCTTCATGGATAAAAAAGGAATGTTTAAAAAGAAATAAATAAAACATCAAAGACAGAAAAAGAGGATAAATTCAAAAATTAATTGATTATAAATTCCGGAAATATAATATTTCTTCACGGATTAAAACGAAAATAGACAAAGAATGCACGGATTTACCATTTAAAATTAAATAAATAGAAACCTAATTCGAATGTTTAAATTTTTTTTACAGCGTTATGTCCCTCTTGTTCTAATCCATCACTGTGCCAAATTCGGTCACGATAAATCCAACAGTCTAAACGTGCATAAACTTGTAGGAACGAACACACATATATACTAAGAAAAGTTATTTTTTTATATATATAGATGGATAAAAGTTATATATTGAACATATCATTGTTCCCTCAATGCTGCAAAAGCTTCCTTCGAATTTCTTGAAAACCGAAGAACCAAAAGCTACAACTTTTTGGAAATTATTTCTTTAAACTGATTAAAATTATTTTAGGCAAAATGAGGGAGGAAGAAAATTTTGTTATTGATAATAACCAAGAAATTTTAGAGTTTATGAAAAACAACACCATTTATAACATTTATACCTTTTGATTTTGAAAATTTGTTTACCAACAATTCCACATGAAAAACGTCTTGGGGTATGTTCCTCTTTATATGAGAGCTACCTCGGTAGCGAAATTATTGAGAAAAAAGACTGGATAAGCTTATGCAAATTCAACATTTTGGAAAACTGCCTTTTTAATAGAATTTGCTTCGATAAACAGACTAAAGGTATTCCTATGGGTACAAAATTTTTAAGTGCCCTTGCTAATGTTTTTCTCCATTTCTACGAGAGTAAAGTTATAAAAGATAATTTAATCCACGGTTTTAGATTCATCGATTATTTACTTTTAATTAACATTAAAGATTATAGGTGTGTTACAAAATGCTATTCTGAAGAACTTAATTTAAACATGACCAACGTTAATCCTTTGTGTTGCAATTTTTTGGATATGGATATTTCTGGAGGTGAAATTCTGTTTGGGATTTACGACAAGAAAGTACTTTAAGTTAAAAATTAATTTTCTCAGTCATTTTCATTCCAAAATATATAAAAAAATTCTGAAAAATATAATTTTTACTCAATTTTAGAGAATTAAGAGAATTTGTAACAGGGATTCTTTTTCAAAAGCAACCGAAAATTTAATTAAATACCTTAAACAGAATAATTTTCCTAAGAACTACTGCAATATTAATGCCTTAATTAGAGAAAATGCAAATAATTTCAAAAAATAATAATTTAAAGTAAATAAAGAAATAAAAAAATATAAAAATCAAAAAATTAAATAAAAATAAATAAAATGAAAAAATGAATGAATGGTATGGAAAATAAAAAGGAATGAAAATGGATTAATGGAATTGAAATTTAATTGAATGCAAAATATAAAATAATAGGTACAGAATAAAATGGAATCGGAATAAATTAATGCATTTGAAGCATAATAGAATGAAAAATATGAATAATAATACAATAATAAAATAACTACAGATAATTAATATTACATTTCTCTCTGCTTTTTGTTTCTGTATTTGGCTTTAATAGATGGCGCTTTACTCTTATTACCTCTTTCCACCTCCTCGTTGTTTTTTTGTACTCGCTGTTTTGGCGGTATTCTTGAAATAGAGAGATAAAGCTGAAAAACTTTTAATTTTGAGAATGTTCTTCTTTTCTTCTATTATACTGTAGGACTTTTTGGGTCAATTTTGTGTTAATTTTTGACGTTGTCAAACACCTAAACAGAAAAAGTCCTGTTTTGAATATCTACTTTGTGTTTGGTCCCTGAAGAAGTGCATAAAGCAAATATTCTTCATTTTATTTACTCTTCACTCTGATCTTTTCTATAACCTAAGGTATTAGAACCCGTCCTGCCGTAGCGCCAAGGTATCTGAAGGACCAGGCGCTGGCGACAATAATACGGGAACTGTGACCTGTTGCTTATTATCAGTTACTAGAAGATTTGTGTCCGTCTAATAAGGGCTTTAAACCCTCCAAACATATCTCTTTATCTCAGGTTTACTAAGGAAAGTTGTAGGAGAAAATCTCATGCACATTGGCAGATTGCTTAGGAAGTTAAAAAAAGCATGAAAAATAGATCTGATGAATCAATTGACATTTAAGTATGGGACATCCAAGTACGGGAAAGACGGAGCCCTTCTTACGAAAACGAAAGTTTTCTAAATTAATAGCGCGGAAAAACGAACTCGCGAATCAATTGACACAAACTTTAACTCTATCAAAAAGGGAAGGCCTCATACGTCCCTTCAAGCAAAAGACGATGGTCGTCCGAATATCAGTCTGAAATTTCAACCCCCTTTCGTTAAGTTTGATTGATTTCACACCCGCGGCGCGTGCGTTTTTCGTTAGAGTGACTCGCCCATCGGGTTTTTTTCTTAGAATTCGGACAGTGCCAGCGGTCATTGTGGTTTTTAGGGGGTGAATTTTCTTTATGTTTGATTGAGGAGCTCGGGCGTTCACTTATTTTGAGGTCCCTTTATTCCAATGGCCTTAGGAATTAGAGGGTTAAACTGATCCTTGAATTGAGGGTAATGAATGAACATAAATATGAGAAAACGGCTAACTCGGCTCAACTTATATGTAAAAAAACTTCTCTGAGTTCTTTGACGCCTTAACAGAAATCGGATTTGCGCACTCGTTAATAACGCAAAACAAAGGGGCGGGGTTATTTTTAACTCCTCCCAGCGTCACGGACGTTTCAGCATGTTTCTAATATAGATACGCCTTGACACGGATATTCCTTTTCATAGGAAATGTGTTCAGCACAGCCATCCGACCATTATTATGCCACCAGGAAAAGTGAGAATCCGGTTGTTTATGAAACGAATTCTAATCCACAGACTCTTTGTATCGTTAGATAATTTAGTGTTAGAACTTACTCTTTTAGCCGATTATTTTCTAAAATTTTCATATTTCATTTTATTTTATAATCAGTTGTTTTATAAGGTTTAGTGAGTTAACCAATCTAAATTTTTAGATAATTATTTTTTAATAAATAATCACGGCAACATTAATTTTTTTGATTTTAGTGTATGCTTTTAGTGTCTCCAGTATCTAAATTCTTTCTGAATTCATTGATGTTATTTGGTGTAATTGTCTTCAATTCATTATTTTTTTCCTAATCTTTATTCGCAAGCAAGGCTTGATTGAATTATACGATTTTGGAATCTTAGACTGATTTATAAATATTTATTATTTTAAACTTTTAAAGTTTAGTTGGTAAAATAATCTTTATTGAATTGCTTACCATCCCCTGATTTATAACAGCTTTTAATCAGATTGTTCAAATTGTTTGATTCTTTATTTCTAGTTTCAAAATGTTTTGATGTTTCAATGAAGACGCGCGTGACTGAATAGAACTGAATTATATAAGAATATCCAAATTCTATTTCTTTTCAGAAATTTATATTTTAGAAGGGAAAACATTCAGCCAGGAAGTTTAGAGATATAGAGCTTTTTGGTTTTTGTATACAAATAATTATAATTTCTTAATTCAATCTAGTTCCAGTACTAGCTCTGTGCAACACCAACATTGGTTATAAAACGTGCATTTCCAATGATACAGGCCTGCAATCTTGGTAATGCTGAGGCTCAGGCAACATCATTATTTTAATATCAGATCTTTAAAGTGGAATTTTAAGTGGTGTGTGGTAATTTGAGATTAGGAATATCATACTCTTCTGAAGAGTGTGACATTGAATATATCAACTCCTTACGTAAATTCAGAGATGTACTCTGCATTACAAAGATTTCAGATAAATATCACTGCAAACCCTTAGATGCGAACTCTTCATATCCCAGAGAGCTACAGTCGTAAATTTATATCTACATATTGTTTAGCAACGGATTCGGAAACCCTCAACGCTTTTGCGCATGCGCCGGGTGGTGTTATTTTCATCAAAATAGGGAGAAAGTGAAGAATGGAAGGGTTTACATTTAACTGAGAGTTATCTAACAAAGATAATCATTAACTCATTGCCTAACACCCTTTCCTGGTGTAAAATCGTCCAAAAGTGGTAGTCTCTTAATCCGTTACTGAACAGTAATTAGGTCTAGCACTTCAAAATAAATGAATTTTCTTGGAATTTCAGCACTTTTCAGAAGGAATCGCAAACATATCAAATCAAAGAAGCCGATTATTTTAAAATCAGATATATCACTGCACTTTCATCATTCAGAAACTCAATAAGATTCTCGGTATATTGCGAATTTTCAAACCCCCCCAAAATTCGAACCGAATTCAATTTTAAAACAGCATCTCCATCGCATTGAATTTGCGTGGATTGATGCAAATCAGGTGAGTCTTATCCCCACGCAACCAGATCCGAAGCAATATAAAATTGTCAGTCTCGGCAACTTTGAGCTGATATTGTGTTTCGGGAGGACACGCCATTCTATTCCGCATTCACTTACTGATACGGCTTACGTGCGAGGTATACAGAACTGGCTGTGATTCTATAAACATGAGATCTCAAAAAG
>BGPR01023850.1:0-23834 GCA_013235015.1 Araneus ventricosus | reverse complement strand
GCCATGCATTATTCTTGTCCCATATAAATATTTTATATTTTATTCTTATCATAGACGATTTGCAACTAAAATGCTATTCTCTAAAATGAGAATACCACACATAAGTATATTCCAAGAAATGTATTACTTTTATATATTAATCTATAGCGACAAATTCAAATCCCGCTGCATAAAACCTTCAAATAATCAGTGATCAAAGGGGTTAATCTCCACCCCTCTTTGGCTCTGCAAATGGATGAGTCTGACATGCGTATAGAATTAAGAATTATTTTGCCAATTAAAAAACCGTATTTCAACTTTTAAGCCAATTCTTAAATACAAAAAATCATCAGGACAATTTTAAAATGTCCTTGAGCATCCCTTGACCATCTTAAATAGATTTGAACAATAAATATCCCAAATAGGGTGGTGCATATTATTAGGAGGCCAAATAAAATCGTATGCCACGATTAATAATCCTTTCTTGATCTGATATAGCCAAGTCTCTAACTTGTTTTTCCTAGTGACAAAGCCAAGCCTTCCAGTGATTACATCGACAAAAGCCAGATGCCGCGGTGACCTGTACCAGCATTTTTGCTGATTTGCAATTTTCTTGACTTGACTCAAGGCGTCCATTAAAGTTGCAAAACTGGATAAAATAGAGTCGAATTTAGGGACTGCCCTGCACCATTAAAGCAATTAATCTCAAGCCGGAACTGGCGCTTAAAAATCGACTGAAACGTCTGCATAAATTAAATCTCTGTGAAGGGTCATAACGAAGAACCTAAACAAGCAAGCAATGATACCATGAAGAATTATGACTTACACTGATTAAGCAGAGTTAGTTATTCTGCCTCAAGCCCAAAAGCATTTGGCAATTAATGATATCTAGTCAATCTCGGTCAGAGATGCAGTTCAAAATTCCTGAAGTAGCCTGTGGTTTGATTCTTGGATTTGATGCGACTTTCCCTCGGTACAAGATCCTCTAATGGGAGCATGAGCAGCTCTTGTGGGTACCCGTCCTCTCGGAGTGGGAATAGTTTTCTAAAACTAAATTAAGTTGGATACAAAATCTCCATTATATCGATAGAATCTCTAACATTTCACAAAAATGACTTGTGCCTTCTTTTGGGAATTCTCATTTTTGGGAATTAATGATTCTTTATCATCTCGAGCGACATCAAAAAATGATTCATTACTGTGGAAACTATCCGTGTCTTCAATTCTTTCCAATCACACCCCAAAACAATAGTTTAATAACCTTTTAATTTTGTGGTTTAATATCTGGTCTCTGCATAATTTCTTTTTACTTCGTCCGGTACAAAAGCGCAGAATGTATTAAATCTGTCACAAAAAATCTGATCTCAAATTCTTAAATGAATCTGTTTTGATCTCTGGGATCGAAGCAAAATACTTTTAAAATTAAAATCACTGCAAGATTTATAATTCCTAAAACTTACAATCTAGATGATGGAATTGAAAAAATTTTAGGTAAAAAGACTGGGTGCAACCTGTCCCCGTGCATATGAGAACGATAACCTAACAACAAAAGCGCCAGATGGCATGAAATTTGTATAGCTACTAAAATCTATATCATCTAAAATAAAACTTAGAAATCATCTTTCTGCAGGATTTGACTGTTCACCCGTTTATCTGTTTTGTATGATCATGGGTAAAGGAATTCTTCCGAAGCTAAATGGGAGGAATTCAGCTGGCTGGATCGCGTTTGGTACCTGTTATCGTATCTAATCAGAATAAATCTATAAACATAGACCGGTCCGTGCGTATGGAATACGATGGCTCAAATATAAGCCTGATAAATAAAAAATTCTGGTGTATCGTCTGCCGCCGGAAACTGCACACCAGTGTCGAAATTGGATCCAATAGGGCAGAAGATACTCAAAATGCTTATTCCATTCTTTTGACTAAAAAAATCTCAAATTAAAAACCTCCCAATGGTAAATATACGAGAAAACTCCAGGGAGAATTCCGTGGCTCCATTAAGTAAATTTCCTTTACCCTGAATTGCCAAGATGTCTTTAAGCATCCTCATTATAAAATAATCTCCAGTTAAGAACGAATTTAAAAAAATGTAAAAAAATTTGTTCCTGTCAGGTAGGCTTACGTTCTCTTGAATTGACTGCATTTCTTATTAACCTCTCCGTGTGTAAGAATACTCCGCACCTGCTAGCAGCCTTTAATATGTGAATAAACGCCAGATATGGCTGCAACAGCCCTAAAAACAAGACTCAAGCACTAATCCATAAACACCTTTTGGGTACAACAGGACTTTCTGCCACATTTTGTATCCTGAAACTGGAATCAACGTCTGAACTACCACAAATTCTCTTTGCTCTGAATCGAAACGGTGCCTAGTGTAAACTGACAAACTACACGGTATGAAGCCTTATCTCCAAGCGTAATGTAGTATTTCTAGATGTATTAAAAATAAATCTAAACCAAATTATGCTAATAACTAAGCTTTTGAACAAATGCATTAATGTTTATTATTTAGATTCAATTAGCCAATTGCAGAAAATTACAAAATGACACCTAGCTGAACCTGCAGTAAATCTAAATTAACTGCCGCAAATTTAAATTTAACTCGGAAAATCTCAAAAGGTATGGCTTGCAGATCAGGCTGAGAAAGACATTGAGTATTTAAACTGTAATAAGTCCGCTCTTGTTTATTCTCCCATCTTTGTACTGATACTTAATTTATCCCACTTGACTTTTGACCATTTCGCGATATTTATGCATTCCAATAACTATTTAAAAGTTCTGACAGTGAAGACCATGGATAGATTAAATTAATCCCAAAAGGCTTTGCCCATTGATAACCTGCTGTAATTGAGAGGAGAAATCATGGGAACAAGTTTCCCTATAGATATCTCCTGAGCAATGGCACAATCATGCTGCGGAAAGTGCATCAGGATGTTCTTTTCTTTCTTTTGTACATAGCATCTTGCATCCAATACTGACTCCTGTCCTTGGAACACGTCAACACCTGATTTCCAGTCCTCAGCCTCAGCTGAGACCAAGAGACCCTTGAGCTCTGAATGCTTGAGTGGGAAACGTTGGAATGCTCTGACCTCCATAATGCACCATCTTTCAGTTTATACTGGAAACATCTCATTTGACGCTCTGGCTTCTTCCCTGTGTCCCTCAGGCTTGCAATGAAGTGTCTCTCACCTAGAATGCTGTGTGGTTACTTGGCGCTTCTCCCCATCCTACTCTCACACAAAAATCTACCCTTCTCTGGCATTTTGCTCTGTCTCGGAAAGTATAATTATCAAGTATCTTTTAAAATGAAAGCATGCTGTTCTGTAAGGCATTCAAATTTTTTGGGTGATGAGATTTCTTAAAAATGCCACACCAAGGGCACCGAAGTAAGCCAAAATATGGAGGGTTTTATCAAGCAATGGATAGAAAGAAATGTCTACACAAAATCTTCAATAACATTCTTTAAACCAAGAAGCTGAAATCTTCCACACTCAAGTTTTAAAACCCAACTCCGGCTAGACTGCCACAAAGGGTTTAGAGAGCAGCCAGTGTCGACAAGAAAAAATTTCTGTCTTTAGATCAATGTGATACTTCTCTATGGGTAGTTTCTGAGAGCCCGTTTAACCTCCGGATATGTGAATCTATTTAAATCTCTTGAACTGGTTTTGTTTCTCCTGATCCTGTCCATCTTAGGGATCTCAAGTATATATTTTGGACTATAGCCGCCTTAATTCATCTGAGAACCCAGTTGACAGCTGTAGTTTGGTTCCAGATTCCACGCAATTCTTTTGTAATTGAATTATGCCTGAATGATTTGTGAATCTAACTCAAACTGCATCTGATGGCGCACTGGCAAAACCAGTTAAAGGCTTGAACTCCACCCTATCTGAGATCTGTAATTCTTAATCAATATAAGAGATACCAAGATAGACAAATCCTTCAAAAAGTGTGGATTGTCTTTAAAAATAATCACGCTTAGTCTTAAAATTAAAAAATATTAAAGACAAATTCAACCTCCTGGTTGTAAGCAATAACAAATAGCTTTGGTTTCGGCTGGGCCTGCATTATTTCTAAAAAATTTACTCTTAAATTATAACATAAAGTACACAAAAAATGTATCATTATTTCTGCAAATTTGCATGTAAAATCTAGAAAGTAACGAAAGTATTGTTTTAAAATTATACTTTTACTTCTAAAAATTTATTAAAGTAAAATAAAAAATTCTAAGAATCAAAATTAGTACCACTGTGGAAAAGCTTAGCCTTTTGAATCTTAAAATCAGATAAAATTAATTTTTTGTAAATAATATGTCTAGTTGAGGAAAAAACGTCTGTAAATTTGATCGATTTTAATTAAAAATCTATCTTTGGATAAGCTTCCTTTGTTTCTGAGCACCTAATAGCTTATAAATAACTACTGTTAATCTGGTAGATAAGAGGTTCAAAGTGGTCCAGCTTGGTGGAATACTGAATGATTATAGCATCAATGCAATTCTATAGTACAACTTGTTATATTGGTAACCAGTATTAATCTTTGTTATATTACATCCAGCAATTTTTTGTTGCATGGCATCCAGCTACAAACTGTTACATGGGCATCCAGGTTAACCTTAAGCTGGCATGGCACCTGGCACCCCATTACAGCGGCAACCGCATAACTTTACGGCATCCAGCGCATAACTGCACATGGCGGCATCCAGCATAACTTTGTTGGCGGCTAAAATCTGGCGGCACCTGTTATACGGCACTGGTATAACTTGTTTATGCAGGCCCAGCATAACCTGCCGGTGCTGCAATTCGCGCTTAACCTGTTAGCGCGGCAGGTCCAGCAGCAATCCTGCTGGCGGGAGGCATCCGGCATAATTTGTTACGGCATCCAGCATAACTTATTGTTACGGCATCCAGCAGCAGCACCTCGGTTGCGCAAGTATCCGGTATTAACTTGCTGGCATGGCATCCAGCATAACCTTTGCCAGCGGGCATCCAGTTATGTAACCTGTTGGCGGCGGCATCCAGCATAACTCCATGACAATCCAGCGTAATATGATGTTGTAAATTCTGTTATCTGATGACATAAGTCAAACACGTCAAAGGAAAGGAAGTTATGCAATGCGAGTTCATGCTTGACACAATGGTCTGATTTTAAAAAAATCTTTGGTAAATAAAAATTGATTCTAAAATTAATCTACTTAAGAAAATTTCATGCGAAAAAAGCTCAATTTAGGAGGCCCAAAAAACTACTGATGTGATTGTAATTTGTATAATTACAAATTCCTTAAAATCGCAATTACTTTCGATTGGTAACGGAGAAAAAAAATTAGTAATCTTATCCTGGTAAACCGTCCTAAAATTTGAACAAAAAAGCAGGTGAAGCCTGAGTGTAAAGTATGTATCTGAATCTCTATGTGTCGTCTCTTTAGCCAGCCAATTCAGATGCCAAAATGCCAACTGATCAATAACCATCGAGCTTCCTCCTTCGTGAGGCCATTCTCTTTTAGCTTGCAGTGGGAACCCCAACCCTTTCTCTTCTCTCCTCGCACTTTGATTAGTCTTTATCTTATGCAATTCTCACTGTCATGCCCCTCCCCTTCAACACCAGACCGGTCTATAAGGCAGTTTCATCAATGTTGATAATCTAGGTAAGCTCCAAAGCTCAAATGACTCGAAATTTATGTTGATCAGGAATTTTGATATCTTTGAAAGCTTCATTCTGAATTCTACATAGTATTGAATTAATTGATTGAAATTTGTGCATTGTACACTCAAAATTAACTCATGTAAGCATAGCAAAATATTACACTTTTTTTTCTTATTTTAGAGATAGGTTTAGGGCCTTAGCCAATTTTATTATTTCTGCAGCCTGTACTTAAAACAAAATCTTTTGAATATCTTTAATCCCTTTGCTCTCTTTGTAATACCATTGTACTGACTGAAAGTCTGCACACCCCAACTGAAGTCTCCAGCCTCCCAAGCAGCCCAGCAGGGCTGGGAAATCCTTGCTCAAGATGCTAACCACTTGCTGCTTTTCGATCGCCCCACTAGATAATCCTGCCATGCCTTTGGGTGTTCATTTTGGCATTTAAAGCACAACTACTGCGGGTAGAAACGGTAAATGGGCTCTTTTCTTTTGAACCAGCTACTTAATGGTTTGACTGCAATCCCTGAAAGTCAAGTAAATCTCTATAATGAAGGAATCTGAAGCCTTTTGCACCCAAAAAAATTACCAGCATTCTTGTCTTATAGAAAACTTTAAGCAATTACTTGAGGGTTCTGTGTGGATGTCGATTTTGATCGAACATTTGCTTATACTCATTTCTCCTTTATACCGATATCCGCTTTGCCTTTTTTTTAGATAAATACATTCAACTCAAACTAAATACGATATTAGGGCTAATAAATACAAAATATTCAAATGGTGAACTGGATAAAAAGTAAACCCAACTACTCTTGCATAACTAGTTATATTTCTGAAAACAAAAAAATACTTTATCCAAAAAGATATTCATTTATGCTAGAAAAAATAATACTTTCTGCTCTTTAGAAGAAAATTAAAATGAGCACACTAAATTTTAAATTAATTTGGAAAATCGTTGAAAAGTACCTTAAATGCACAAAATACTGATGTTCATAAATATTATTTACAAAGTAATGTGATACAAAATTTGGTTTTGATCTTTTAATAGAAAATTTGCTTAATTGTCTCATAATCCAGGTTCTGGCTTTTATCTAGAATAACATGCGGCCACTAAATATAACTTGAATTGAAACCTTGATTGAGTAGTTGTGGGAGGTACCATGAGGACAGAATGCAGTGGCGAACTGAAGAATCCGGGTCTGGCGGGGGGGCCGAGCTCATAAAATTCCTAGGCCTGCCTAAGACGAATGTCAAACCTCGTGGTTTGTAAACAAAACACTTTAGCTGCCTACAGGATCTATTCTGCCTGATTTGATGAATCAAAGAAATACAACACTTTGATAATTTAATACATAATGAAAGAATCTAGGCAAAATGTTTTGACCAAGGCCAATCTTTTACAAATATATGGATTAAATCTTAGAAAATTATAAAAATTTATGAGCCCGGTCGCTTCAGAAAGAGGTTGGCTCTGCCGTTTACTTTAAAAAAGGGAAACTAAGAAATAAAATAGCTGCAGTGGATTTTAAATGGAAAATCTGGAATCTGGGCTTTAGTCTTTGGGGGGGTTTAAAGCCTGACAGGCCCTCCCCTGGATCGGCCACTGATAGAATGTGTTTAAAAGAATTTCCATTTATATGAAGATACTAAATATAAAACCAGACAGTCTCTAAACTTTGAGAGTGAAAGCAATTGAATAATAAAAATAGTTACCAAAATACTAAGGCGTTTAAACAATGTATACTAGTCTGTAGTAGAAGTTCAGATTAACTCCCTCCGACTGCCTATTCCTGTGTTGATTCCGTGAAGCCACCTACTCTCTACATCCCAAGTATCTCTAATGTCTACTGTCTTCTTATATTGACTATACAGAAAATTCATCGAAGGACTCCCCATTTTAAAATTAAATAACCCGGCAAATCTGAGATCGACAGGAAGAATCAAAACTGAAAGTGATATGCTTAGTCTGGAAAGCCGTAAAAACTGATGCGTTTCAAACATTATAAATGCTTGCCGACAAAGTGGCGCTGTACGTTGTAACTACAGTCTACTCTGAGAGAAGAAGAAAGCCGCAACCAGTCATTCCGCTGTAACTACATCACAATCGATCCAACAGGCACCGCGCTCGCTGGCTGACAGCTTCAGACTTTATCGGATCTGAACATGTCCAATTCAACGGCAATGATAACTTAATTCCCTTGAAACCATCAGGATTCTTTACGCTTCTCTGTGGACTAAGCACAATGGCTCCTCTGCCTTCATCGACTCCCGCGTTGACTCTATTTTGTAATTTTAAAACAGAGGGACCTCGGTTGGACACCTGTAATAGTAAAGCTTCTTCGGCAAGAATAGCAAACTGCCTTGGCTTGATAAATGAAACACGTTTGCAAACACCGCATCTTAAATAGCAATTATAAAAATTATATAAGTCAGAGGCTGTCAATACACCTCTAACCTGTCGAGGTTCCATCCTCTATCTCTGATTGATACAGTAAAATAAAATCTGCTCTCAAATGGGTGTCCTATCTACAGTTCGATCACGTAGTTAAACCAAAGGGATGGCCTCCCTAAATTTCTCCTCGTATATTCTTCAAACATTATTACCTCCCTTCCCCTGTGTTGATAAAAAAAGTTCAGAACCAACTACCCAGAATGCAATGATCAGCGTTTTCATTTGTTGATTATAGTGATAATAAAATATTACGGAGAATCTCATTCAAAAAGATACGCCATTAAAACTTTAAATATTTATTCTTTTTATCAACCTGAGCAATGCCAGGCTCCAAGTGCGGAGAAGAAAACAGGAGAATGAGATTCCAGCACGCAAGTGGTAAAACGAGACGACCAAATGTCGTTTCCTTTACAAAATTTCGCCAGAATTTTGGCTTGCAACGCTAAAGTTTTGAAGTGTCTCTTCTTTTTTTTGCACAGGTATTTCTACTGCATGCGTAAGGGAGCGAGTCATACATGTGATATACAGACTGACAGACACCCACCTTTATTTGATTTGGTCAAAATTTTGAAAGATCTATATCATGACGATAAACGGCATAGTAAAATTCTTATCCATCTGGTATTTTCGTTTTGAGTGAGGAAGTGTTCGTATGTTATCGAACATACAGATAAGACTTCCGTTGATTTGATTTGTCCTTAAAAATTTGATGAAACTGCAAATTCGCTCTCAAGACTATATACTAAATTTCATCTCTTGGGAGCTCTGGATAGCTATGAATTATCGCCCGCGACACACAGATACATTATTATAATTCCAAATTAAAGTTTGACTCAGGGAGGTCTAAAACGGAGATCTGTCAAAATCTGAGTTTGAATTTTTTTAATGACATAATATTTTCTCTTTGTATACTTGTATAAGCAAGAAAGTAAAATGAACCTGTAATCCAGTCATGATTTACTGCATGTTTACTTGAGTGGTTATATCTCCTGCAGACTCCTTCCTTGTAACTGCCGGTTCTTTTACTTCTCGTATACGAAAAGAGTACAAAAGAGAAAAGTATTACAAATCTGTCAAAAAAATTGAATCCTGGGATTTGATTGAATCACTGCTCTTAGACCTCCTGAGTCCGGAAAAAAACACACCTGGAATTCATGTCTGTGTCTGAACATTTGACAATTGGAAACCGTTTAGAGCCGCATGGGATGAATGGTATGTGGTCTTAAAATTACACTTGTAGGTTTTTCTAACTTTGGAGACAAACCACCACCGGGAAGTCTACTGTATGTCCAGTCAAGCGAATACTATAACTCCAGAAAAACTTGAAGGGCTGATGGCCAAATCATAAGCATAGCGATTCGTCGCTGAATAGGTCCGGTAAAATTTTAAATTTCAGTCCACAAAGGGTTGATCTCCGTCTGGCTGGTCCGTGAGACCGCATCTCCAATGAATCATTGTCTCCACGTGCATGCGTACTTCCTGATGCAATCTTCTGCACGATATATTTGCTTTCGACTCTGCTGGTAATTCCTTGGTTTTCATGATTTCCAGCGCGCATGCGTACGGTAGTTCCGTGCACGGAAAAGCATTGTCCTGAACCAAGAAAAGTAGAAATCGGTAATGCACGACCGGAAACGCATCTCTTTAAAACTGATTCTTTTACCCCAAATATCTTCCAGATAGCTGGATCCCGGGTTGCTGTTATAGTCTAGAGTTTGTTTATCCACGGGAGGGGAAATGGCACCTTTCAGGCGAGAAAGTCAGAGAGGGAGACCATCCCGCTGGTTATATTAATCTGCCCTTCAGCCCCACTCCCACTTCATGACTGCCTCAATCAACCATATACTGTCCCCTAGTTTGGCCACCTGGGAGATACCAATACGCAAACCTTTAACGTAAACCTTCCAGTTCCATCTTCGGAAAATTCCAAAAGGGAGCAAAATTGTGTATTATCAGCTGCTATAGAAAACCAACACTCAGACATGCCTGTATGTAAGCTCCCATGGAAACGAAGATTCCCAATTTCACTTTGGGGTACAGTTACTTTATTCCATCTATGCACAGAACCGGCGTCCATTCTATGTTTATTCCTTTCATTTGAAAGGACCCACCGCCTAACAAGGCAAATATTCCCTCCAAATAAGCTATGGGTTGATTCTTGAGGCACCGTTTACCTCCCTTCTGACTCTGTTCATTTCATGCAACCCTTGTCCAGGGTTTTCCATGGGTAGACAGTAAAATTGTCCTGAGAAAATCTGTAAATAGTGCCTGGCTTTCCAAGGCCGTGCACTCCAGAAAACTCTGGACCTTTTTTTTCCTTTACCTAAATATGCGTGTAACTAAAACCATTTGAAATAATCTATTGACGTAATCTAATTTTAGATTTAGCTCTTTTGGGTAATTCACAAGCTTCAGGGATTTAAAATAAGAAAATTCTACCTTCAGGGTACTGTAAGTATCTGCATCCAAAAGGAGAATCTGATCTCAAGGTGTGGGGTTTGTGTGCAGAGAGAAATTCATTTCTTTAACATCACAAGCCAGTTGTTCCTGCCAGTGATTCAAATTTAATTGAAATAAAAAGCAGAAAAATACAAATCTCTTTCATATATTCTTCGCGTGAAAGATGATTCCTGTGGAAATAATTCCAGAAATTCAAATATTTGAACTTGTAATCCCATGTGCAAAAATCTCAATGCAAATCAAGTTTTAAATTATCACTATTTTAAACAACGGTAACCCATCACAGTGCAAGATTGAACTAATAAAATCCTCTTCATTTTGCAGACCCCAACTTCTGCTTGGAATCTAATGATCGTTTGAAATAAAGTGAAGCCAAAGAATGATGACATAAAACCGCTACTAATCCGATCATCTTCGGTGAAAAGTGTCTTTAAATATTATGCCTTTTCTAAATGCAAAAAGTAATTATAAAACATATTTCATGTTATAGCTGATTCGAATACAGTTGGCTCTGGCAAAATGAAAACTCGATTTTAGCTTTATCTCCATTAGTCGCAATAATTTTCATCCCAAAATGGTCGCAGCACTTTGTTTGATACATAATCTATCTTAATTACTATGTCTATCCGTTTCATTAATCTTTAATTATAATCATAATAACCTGTAGATGGCAAAAGCTCCTGAAAGGTTGGCTACTTCCATAGTTTACCATGAAAGTTACTGCAAACCGTTCTCTTCGAAACCATTCCCGCAAATTGATTTAGGAAACTTTTGGCAGTCCACCTGTCCCGACAGTGTAGCCCTGTCCGGTATAATGGTTAATAAAGTCTGCCTCAGGACCCCACGAACGCAATGATTCCTGCATGGAGTACTTAAAGCCTTTGTCACACCCATAAATTCAAATCAAAAGTTCACCTAAAAATACTTTAATTAAACTATTAAAGCTGACACTAAGATTCCTAACTGATCACCTGACATTCCTCCTGGATAACTATGACGTGTCAGAAAGAGGGATAAAAAAAGGGGCTGGACCTCTGTAGGGAGGTCTTCTATCTTGTCCGCAGAAGGAGGGCCTGGCAAATCTTTGAAAAGGACTGAAAAAAAAAAAAGCTCGAGGAAAATCCTGCAAAATAAGCTTGTAATGTGCTTCTGGGGGGAGACTGCATTTTAAAAAACTCCTGTTCTTATTATCTGCTGAATCCCTTTCCCTATTACCTCTCATTGAAAGGTTCAACCTTTATCATGGAAAACATTTCTTGATTAACCCCACTCCTTGCTGACGATAAGGTTTCCAAACCTTTAGACGACTTTTCATCTGGGAATCTAGGTCACATTGAAAAATGCATGCTATTCAGTAAGAAAAATCAGAATTAGAAAGGTAAACACTTAAACATAACACAGGAAAACGGATTAACTGAACTATAAACGTATCAGATTAGATAGTCAGTAGCTTAATAAAGTATTAAACTTAGGTCATCCCTTTGGTGGAAATAATCCATCTAACCTGATTACAGTTTTGTGAAATATTTTAAATGATATAAAAAAAAAAAAAAAAAAAAAAAAAAAAAAAAAAAAAAAAAAAAAAAAAACTAAACATCGCTGAGCATCACTAAAACGAACGAACCGATCCGATCAGAACCCCTGATTCATCCGACGAATGAACCCATCCCGAACCGATCCCTGAGGGGAACCCTGAACGATCCAACCTTTAGTATATACTCAAAAAATTGATGCTACCATAACAATCTTACCATCTCTAAAAAAATGGAACAAATCTACTTATAAAAAAATTTTATGGCCAGCAGTTATGCAAAACGAATGAGTAAAGAATTTTACCTAACTAAAAGAACCTGAATGTCCAGATGCAATGGTCCTGCAAAAAACACAAAAGACAGCAACTATATTATCAATCCTCTATGGGAAATTACAACAATAAGATTAAACTCAACTGCATCGAAGGCATTTTAAGCACTTGAAGGTTAACTGCAGAAGTCTTCTTGATGTTTGATAGACCTAACCAGCACAGAATTCCCAAAACAGTCTCGACTGATGGTATTTCCCTCTCAGGAACAAGATGGCCCTGGCCTACTCTTTCTCGTACCTTCTTCCATAGAATTGAAAAGATATCGCTTAGAAGGCATGGTGGGTTAAAAAAAAATCATAAGAAGAACAGATATTTTGATCTCGAAATCTCGAAGAAGCTACATAATTATGCAACTTTGTAGTTTAAGTTTAGTTATATTATCCCTCTTTCTTTTGGGGCCAAATAATGGAGCTTTTGGGACTCCTTTCTTCCGCCTGGGAACCGTGGTCAGGAGGTGTGGGTGATAATCCAGACGGCACCTCCCAATCCTTCCACTCAGGGATGGAACTGAAATTGGTTTAAACGAAAAAACCGGGGTTTGGTACTTGGGTTTAACTGGGTTTGGGGTGTTCTGTTATGAACTGGCTACCTTTTTTAAAATCCAAAACTGGCCCAAGATAGGCCTGATTTCCAGGGTTCCGACTTCACTAAAATCTACTATGGGGTTTTGCAAAGCTTGGCACTCATCATCTTAGGTCATCACCGAGCAACCCTGCCACCGCGGTGTCTTGCTTGGTTAAGATTACTTAAAAAAGAGTCTTCTAATTGAACCTCTATAAATAATAATAATGATCTTTCTTCTTAACTAGCGGCATTCTTTTCTCTTTAAGATTGATAGGTTTCTATTGTTGGTAAAGACGTCCCTTTTCCACAGGTTAAAAAAAAAAAAGTGACGTTCCCAACCAACCAAAATAGAATAAATCTCAGGTAATTGATTGTCTTGTATAGTGCTTATTATGTTTCCATTTTGCCATGGCTGTCTACTAACTTAACTATAAGGGATCAAAGACTTTTAAATCACGGCCGATGCACCGTGGCGTAAACGTTTTCAAACACCTGAGCCGGTTGAGTTGTAATTTGATGCGTTTCTTGCAGAACCGGCTTATAAAAAGTACTAAGTAAAACTGGCTGAGCCTTGAAATTCGTAAAATGCAGCAGAAAAATGACTTTGCTTCCAACCTGCCATGGAAAATCAGGATGCGTGTCAGAGGTATGGACTGGGTCTCTGGAAAACATGGTCACAGGAGTCAGTGGAGGGCCCGCTATTATCTGCTAACTATATAATTCATATATATATTATTTTTTTTTATTTATCTTTGAACTTTTTTATATTTAATTATATTAATTTAAATCTATAATATTTAATAATTATGTATTCAATTTAATTTTTTTATTATATATTTAGTTTTTCCGCGTCTTTAAAATAAATCCCTCTTAACACCGCTTAATTTTCTACGTTTAAAATAGCGAAATTATGATTAAAGTTATTTTATTTTAAATTCCGGAAGTTAAATATTTCGTATACGGTTTTAGCGACAAAGTATGAAGGAAAAATGCTGCCCATTAGTAGGGCATCTTTTGAAAGAGCCAGGAACTTTTAAAACAAACTTCTTTGGATGATCTAGAGTTTAGTAATTTGTACTGGTAATGTTTCAGTAATTTGTAACTAAACTGGTATCATTAAAAAGATATTTTTGAATTATAAGTAATTCAAAAACATTTTGTTAGATAGTATTTTTTGAAAATATTGCGAAAACACGCCAAAATCTTGCTTAATTTTAAAGTGACTGAAATTTTAATTTACTTTTGGACTTCAAAGAGTTGACAATTATTTTCATCTTTTTTTGAAGAGCATGTGTGCCAAATTTCATAAAGATCGAGTAAAACTATAGATTTGTACAAAATACATCCTTATAATGTAAAAAACTTCTTTTGATGTATTAAAATGCAGTCCATTTTCATTGTTTCGCCATTTTTTTTTTCTTTTCTTTAAGTTCAATCTTTTTCTTTCTTTCTTCGTTACTTCAAATAAATTTAGTTTTTGATAGATTTTCTATGCTATTTTAATAAATTTACTTTTTAACGATAACATTAAGCTCATCTTTCCACTTAAGACAAGATAATCTTCTTGGAGG
This sequence comes from Araneus ventricosus, assembly GCA_013235015.1. NCBI lineage: Eukaryota > Metazoa > Arthropoda > Arachnida > Araneae > Araneidae > Araneus > Araneus ventricosus. The sequence goes on along the minus strand of BGPR01023850.1, from coordinate 9,307 downwards.
TTATGCAATTCATTTATTTGATATGATGAGGTTAAATTTTCACTTTATAATAAGCTTAATAATGCGCAATAATTGTAGGTTACAATTATGCAAAATTTCAAAAAATAATCTTCATTGAATCTCGTGTTTTTTTTAAACTTTTTTAACAGTGGAATGTAAAGACTTATGTCATTGGTTTCATGAGACAAAAACATACTGCATAAAAATTTAGCTCAAATGCTAATACATTTCCTATCTACTGTTTTTTTTTCTTCTTCTTTTTTTTCTTTGCACAAATAATTTCTTTCTCGGTCTTTTGTAGCAATTAATAATTTTAAATTAACAAAAATTAAATAAGTTGGCGAATTTAAAGTTTGTTAATATAATCAAATTAAGACAATTAATAAGATGGAAGAGTCGGTTGGTAGCCGAATGCGGCTAGTGTTTAATACTACAAAAGCAATGTAAAAATAGAGAAATGATAGTTTACAGCTTACCTCTTTTTTTTTTCTTTCCTTTCGCAAGATACACTACATATGTTTTTACTCTCTTACGACTAAAAACAGAAATAACACTTTTCTTACCAATTATTTTCCGTGAAAGACAGACCAATAAGACTGAGGCCCTCTTTAAACGAAACCCCTTTACTCTTCTAAACGCAGACTCCCCTCAAACGCATAAAGAAATTCGTGAGTGTCGTCTTTTCATAGATGTCATTTAGGGGTCTATTCTGAGACAGAGACGCCTTTCCTGGCCACAAATAACGGGAAAAAAGGATTGCCCTCCCAAATCCTAACCGCCGGGAGTACCAGAATAGACCCCTTAGTGTCCTAGTCACAGTTTTAGCAAAGAAAAACTTTTCTTACAGGCGAGTTCCCTTGTTTGTAAGATTTATAACAGTAAAATTAAACTACAAAATGAAAGAAGAAAGCACCTCTTATAGCCATCTCTCACAAGGACCGCACCCTTTCTGCACAAAGGGATGCAATTCCTTCCGTCTTTCCGGGGGCTTCCGAAACCAGAGTATTGCGGTTCGACTTTGCACCGAAGAGCTACCCTGTTCTAATAGCTCGAGGGTTTGTGCGATGGCTGCAACATGCTGGAGAAGCATCTGTAAGGAAGTGAACTGGACAGAGACCTCAGTACAGTTTCTATGGGCAGTTGTATATGCGTATTTGCTTCTTGGGTCGGTATTCGACCACCCGCTGTTCGGCTGGTCGAATTACGACGGCGATAAATCTCCAAAACATTGGCCTTGGGTACAGGGCTATTTTATTTAATTGCTTTAGAAAAGCTTACTATAGAGAAATATGTCTTTTTTTCTCTCCTACACTTTCTGGAGGCCCAAATTGTCTTCTGTTTAAGGGGCCCACTTGCCATCGGGCAAGATTTCAACCTCGCCAGTCCGCCACTGGTCAGAGGGTTAATCCGTCGACCCAGATAGCATGTACACTTGTAGCAAATTTGATTTTTCTTGATATTAGCTTGTCATGTCAAACTTGATGTGGCAACTTTGCAGCAAACTTCCTGCAAAGTAACAAAGCATAATCGACCAACCCACTTTCAAAACAAGTTTGCTGTGGAGTTGTTATAACAAACTTCACACCACGATTGCAAACCAAGTTTGCTGCAAAGATGATACAGCACACTTACAGTTAATCTTTGTCTCTGCTTCAAAAAACATCCGATTTTTAATAGCCTCTCCTAGATCGTCCTTCTTTTTATTAATTCAATAAATCAATGATAATTTGTAAAAAAAATAACTTTTTTATAAAAAAATTTTGAAACATTTTCCATCTTTTAACTAAATATAGAACTCGCACTTTATATCCCTTTTTACTTAATGCTAAAATTCTAACGTTCATAAACAAAATTAAACCTAAAAAACAGTCAATGTTTGTTGAAAATTAATAACTTACATTCTGTCCCATTTTAAAAGTAATTACTTTTGAAACCTAATTTCATAATTTATTCTACTAGTAAAACGTAGTTATTAGCGAAAATCGCTCTCTCTTTGACTTCAAATCATATTCTCAGCAGAAAATTTTAAAAAATTAATGAAATAAAAAAAAAAAAACAGTTTAAAATAAATCGCATGCACGATTTATGAGTGCAATCTATCTTCTCATCAGAGTCTAGCTGGCTGAGTGGTTAGGACGACAGGTTTAAGAAGCGAGATGTCGGGGGTTCGAATCCGAGGTTGTCTTCATTCTCTGTTTTTGCTATAGTTTGCAATAACTTTGATGCATGGTGACCAACTCGTTTACGTTAACTTGTTTCAAGCTTGCACTCTTGCTGTGTCAAATTTGTAGCAAGATTGCTGCAAACTAAAATTTCTATCTGGGGATGGACGAGATTGAATTTGCACTCTTTGAAGCAGGATCGACCTTCAGCCGATTGGACCAAGTGCTCTCAATAGCGTCCTGCTCCTGTGGGGCCCCGCACCAGAATGCTATCTACTCTTAACTCAGTAGAGTGGCGAATGAAATTTTAACCTACTTTAAAAATTTTTTTGGAACTAGGGAAGGCAAGAATATATACCAACATAGATCTTATAATGACTCAAGAAAGGGAGCGAGCAGATGCATTTCTGTTTCTCTAATAAGTTGCTAATCTTAATCCTCCAATTGCTTATCCCACAATTTCCAAGGGCAACAAATACGTATCAAAATTTGCTCTTCCCACAATATCCAAGGGCATGTGCTTGTTGCTTCGATTTAAAAGTGCATCTCGCTGTTTCAATTTTAACCATTCAATAATGCATTTTGCACAGTTTTAGACTTTTAATCATGTTTCGGTCAACAGATGGGGTTAGTTGTCCACTAAATTTCATATATTTGCATAAAGTTCGCTAAATATATGTAGACTTCAAACATCCGACAAAAAAAAAACATGCAGTTTTTGAAGCAATTTTGTTAAGATAATTGAGCAGTCAGAGGGTTATTAAAGATTTTAAATTTCATTTTGCCAAAATCTGAAGATTAATTGAATTTTTAAACTAGGAGCAAAATCATTAATAATTTGTCAAGAAAGGATATAAAAATTCAATTAACGCTTGCATCTTATTTCGTCTATGTTGAATAAAGTTTTGTTATTTTGGTTGGTTATATTGTACATTTTTTTTTTTTTCATAATTATAACATGACTTTACAACAAGCTAAATGTTGATGCATTAACAAAATTGTCCCATGCAGATACTTAAATGTACGACATTAACCGTTTACAGACCGAATTCAGATCCGGGTTAATTTTTAATTATTTTTTTGCATATTTCACCTTCTAATGCTTTAGTTTTAAGATATAAATCATTAAAATATGAATAAAAGATTTTTATATATATTTTTCATAATGTTCCCAATTGGGAACATTGGTAACAGTGATGGTCAGACTGAATTTTTTATATATATATATATATATATATATATATAAGCAAAGTATCGTAAAAAATATTTTTATAACTAAGAATAGATATGAATTCTATGATTTTAAATGAATAAAAAATATATTTTAAACAAAAAATATAAGAAATGAAACTTTATAATGGTATCCTATGGCACTCTGGGAAGAAGTTCAAATGCAATACCCCCTTTTTTTGCCCTTATTATACTGCAATCTTGTACTTCCTCCAAATTATGCATATTTATCTGAGTTGTTACAATAAGGTAATGACTATCACTTTTCAGCCTTTATATACAACCAGTAACTTTTGGTCATGTTCGAGGTCCATCAATTTTTGCCACAGTTCGTAAAAGGATAATTATGACTTTTAGATGAATTTCCAGATGAGTAAGTTGGTTATGATTGCCGCGAGTTGCGGTATGCAATAGCCATCCAGAAACAACAAATATATTTAGTAAATTTGCACATAAAATAAGCTACCATTTCTTTTTGCGAAGTTGTGATGGTAGTTTCTCACATTTTATACAATTGATAAACCATACTTAGCACAGAAATATATTTATGAATCGAATTTCGTTGTTCTATGCATACCTTTTTCTTCTGTGCATGAAAATATCTTTTAATTAGCTGGATTGGGAGATGAAAATATTTATTAGAATAAACTATCACTAAGAATTATCATTCCGGCGATATATATATACTAAACTGACACATATAAATACCCCTCAGATTACAGAACATAACACCACAGCATACCCCCAAACTCAAAGCCAGGACGGCTCCCTGCCCCTCAGATTACAGATAAAAATCAATTTTTGTATTGCCAAAACTAAAGCATTAACCTTTTAACAACAGAAGGAGATTTCCTTTCCTGAATTATAAGAGAATTGTCCTTTCCATTTTTCTTTCAATGGAAGCTCACATCAGAAAAATTCCTTCTTTTACAGAATAGTCATGACTGGCCTATGTTCCCAGTTGGGAACATGAAACTTCAATGAATTATAGCAAATGCATTTCTTATTTATATAATTATATTTTAGATATTATTAGTAACATGGACATTTTTAACTATGCGTACTGATTTTTAGAAATTTTGGATAGTTTTTTTTTTAATTTTTATGCTACACAAAAAGTAAATTGTAAAAAAGCCAAGTTTTAAGAATTTATGCACATTGCCCATTTTATATTTGAAACATAATTTGTAGATAAGAAAATCAAGCTTACTTTCAATTATAATTTTAAAAATTTTTCAAAACAATATGAACAATATTTAATTTCTAAATGAATTTTCAATTTGATGTTCCCAATTGGGAACATTGGCCTGTAAATGGTTAAACAAACTTTTAAAAAATGTGCCTGATTTTCAAAGAAATGAAAACACAGAAAAATAATAAATAATTAATAGACAAATAAATTTATTTAAAGTTAAATACAACACTTGATTAAATTGAAAAAGTATTTTCAAGAGTACGATAAATATCAACAATCAAACATTTTTCTAGTAGATACAACAGAAGAGATAAGAAAAGGGATAAAAAGCTCTAAAACTCAAAATAAATCTTCAAAAATAGTCTTAAAAAATCTACTAGACCTACTTACATGCATTAATGTATTTTTTTTAAATGCATCACTATTGCATCAGGAACACTAAAAAAGCAATTTCCCATGTGGTTCTAAAACAAGTATGAGCATCAATGTGTTGGCAAAAAACAGACTTAGGCTGAACAGTCATATGTCTAAAATATAGCATTTCATTGCAGGCAACTGAAAACGGTTTAACATCAAAAGAAAGTGACGCTTTAGATCACTTAATAGCTCTGGAGCTAATAGCGTCACTTCCTTGAACAAGATCCCCCCAATATCCTTGGTCCAAGAGGATATTCTGGCAACTCTTCACAACATTATAAGCAGCAATATAGGGAAACAGATGTATTGAAAGACTCCATTTTGATTTACACCTTTATTCAACTTGAAGGCTCTAGCTGCTTTATACCCCGAATCTCTGTATTGGTTATCTAGGCGATCTTCCATTTTCTTATCACAAAGCTTATAAGCAAAAAAAAAGATGAAAAAAGCATAAAAGGACCTGATATATCCATACCACCAATACTGGAAGCACATTGTATGACATCCTTTAAGTTAATTCAAATAGAAGGTAAACATTTACAAAATAGAAAATATTCTTTGAAAAATACTCTAAAAATTCATTCCTCTCTTATGGTAAATCTATATCCTTATGAACTTTGAGGAAACTCCTTTCTACAAAAAAGTCCGGATAACTGGTAAGAAGCAAGCAGATCAGAGATTTGAGAACTCCAGTCATGACACCATGTGGAAGGTTTACTCAGAAACTGATAATGCTTAGATCCAGAGACAAAGAGAACGAAAAAAAGATCCATCGATAATGAGCTGACAATCAAAATCCACTCTTCCTTTCTCCACATCCCTGACCTGCCGGAGGGATCCTGAGGAACATAATCTCAAAACATGGGTCATTGCCTGCGATGAGAAGCCGGATCAGGCATTGATTTGACTCAAAAGAGAGGTAGCTAATTTTAGATCCACCTGAAATTAGATAAAATTATCTCCCCGGTGAATATGCCCTCAATAATAAACAGTTGATATTCTGCCTAACACAGGCATCTGGGTCCCTAAATTTTAAGATCGCTGACTGCTAAATGCATCAAGACGAATCTGAAATCAAAAATAATATAACAAATCGGAAAGTACCAAAATAATAAAAACAAACAAAAAGCCGGACACAAACGACTTCCAGTTAAACAGTTATTTTGGGAAAAAACATAATCTTTTATCCATCCTCAAATAGTAGCCCTTATCAAGAAGAAAATATCATAGCATTAAAAAGATATCACTTGTAAATTTGAGCAATAATATACAATAAAGCACCCTCTGCTTATAAGTTTCTACTATATCAGAGCATTTGAGTAGTTTCATTTCATCAGAAATCCCTATTCATCCCTACCATTCATTGTAATGATGCTTCATTTTATAGGACTTGAAAAAGTTTCTGTTATATGATTGTCTTCTTTAAGCCTCCCCAAGATATCCATTCGGAGGGAATGCTGAAATGAAAATTAATGTATACACCCATGTAAATTTTATTAGTGATTCCTCATGACGCCCAGGCCTGGATGTTTGACGCCCGGAATTTGCCTGCAAATATCGCACCTGATGGAGAAGTTAGTCCTTTAATAAAGAAATATAAGTGCATCTAAGCAAAAATGAGCTAAACTGATTAGAGACAAAAGACTAGAACTCATATATGGTAATTAGATACAAAAATATATAAAATGTTCAGAAGTTAACTGAAATCATGCTATCCAAAACGATTTCCTTTTAATCTGAAGTAATCAATGTTATATAATGCATTGAGAACTTCATAGAGGAATTTTTTTTAACCTGGCTCAGAAAATGTTCTTGGTTTCTCAATTAAGCTTGGTCTTAGAGTTTTTAATCTATAATCATTGAATGAAATATCTTTGTTAATATTTAAAAAAGCCGGAGGTAATAATGTGACTTGGGGCTTCCAAAATGCAGAAAATCGGATAGCGGAGCACAGTGGGGTTCTGAAGCTCTGATGTAGCCAATCTTACCTAAATGAAATTTGAACTATTTTCTGCTATTCATACCATTCTAGATTACCCAACAGGAAAAGCATTGAAAACCGATTTTACAAAAAACTTTTAAACCATGTTAATGGAGTCGACGTGTAACGCGCACTTACTTGACGTGGCTGGCATTCCACTTGCGCTGAAAGTGAGTCACCTGATGCCTGGAACTCTGCACCTGCCCGGGTATACACTTTGAGTCAACAAGTATAGCATTGTGCAGAAATCTCTTAATTTCAAAAATTTGTGCCCCAGATCCTTAATGTCTCAAATGACAGCCAAGCCTCCCCCGCCTAGCTCCTGCTGGCGCTGAGTCGGCTCTTAGTGTTTTGCTAGTGCACCCATCTTAAAATTGTGTCAGGTGGAAAGTAATTGAAAATTAACTCTCCCCTTTCTTTCAGGTGATGCAAGAGCAAATAAAGTATGCACTCCGCACATCCAAACAGAAAGATTTTACGGAATTCTGCACATGAACTGTACCAAGAAAATTGAAGAGAAATAGTGGGTACCATAAACCCACGACTGGGTGAGCCATAATTGCTGGCAACGCCATGTGTTCATCAAAATAGAAAAGCCATGAGTAAAAGAAACAAATATTTATTTAAAATATGAATAGCTTTATTAAAATTCTTCCTAATTCAAAGTTCTAATCTGTAACCTCTATACGCCCATTAATACCTTTAAACTAGTAACAAAAAGATATGGTATCTTTTGAATTACGAAGTATAAAAAATCTTGTAAAATGGTATAAACATTAATTCCTAAAGATGAATAAGAAATGGTGAAAATTTGGGTACAAAAATTGAAAGAATTCCTAAGTAAAAGAAATATAAACTATTGAGAATACAAAAAATAGTTCACCTTAGTAGGTATATCACATGTGATCTGATATTTCCACCTAAGTACAAGGCAGATAATCTAATATTTCAAAAAATCTCATTTGAAATGAATTAACCTAAGCACATCAAGATTTTATCCAAACACACAAACTGGGAACCATCCCGGGCTCAAAGCTCAAAATGAAATCTTTATACATGGTCATTAGATAAATCACAATCTAGGAATTAGAAATAAACTTACAGAACCTTAAGAGGACATTGGGAGCCTCTGGAAAAGAGTTTAGGCATTCTCTCAGAAAACCAGCTTATCTAAAGAGCCTTCATTTCTTTGTAATTTCCGAGCATTGTTAGAGCAGAGATTTGCTAATTGGACAATTGGGAAAAGTTATGAATTTCATTGTCTCTAATTCATGCAGCTATAAAAATCAAACTGTGATAGGGCTGCCGTAATATGATAAGAACCTACCTCTGAATCTTCATTGCTCTATTAGGAAGATGATCAGTTAGTTTTTTTTCAAATGTATAATATGAATCATTTCAGACATCAATACAGATTTCCAAATCTTATTAGCGCAAAGCATTTTGTTCCTGGCATTTCTTTCTTAGAATGCATCAATGGATTTGAAAATAAAAATTATGGAAACCCAGTAGAACTGTCTTCCAAAGCAATCTAGGCACTTCTGGAAGGTAAGGGATGTTTCTGGGCAGGATAGGCAGTTTAACAGGAAATGTAGTTTGATATTTGGAAAAAGAGGGAGAAATGGGCAAAAAAGATTCCTTGTTGTACCAATCTGGCATCCATGAGGGAAAATCGTGCTTTTATAAAGTATAAAGTCAAGGAGATTCCGAGATAATCGGCATCTGATTACGCAAATTCTTTTCCAGCCATTTTCTGTAAACTGAACACATGAGCTTCATATCTGATACTGGCAAAAGACGCACAGTAAATACTTTTCACATCGACAATAAACTTGTTTCCTTTCACTACTCATTGTGATGCAAATGTAAGAATGAAATGGATTTTCAAAACTGCGCACACTAGGCATCAATATTTCCTGTTTGTATAAATCTCGGCAGATAGAATTCTCTAAGAAGGCATCTGGAACTCTAAGAAAACCACTACTTCCTGGATTTTAGCTAGTAGCCACTCAATTAAGGCATCCACTTGAGGTGGAGGAAAATTCTAGGGAACAAACTGCGGATACCATGATTTGTCCACAGATCGCTCTGTGGGTCCAAAAATCTCCGCATTGTCCCACAAGTGAACCGCATGTGGTCAACTGACCTATGTGGTTTTAAAATACAAAATCAAACTGAGAAAAACAAAACGGGATACGATGTCAAATACACAAAACAGAGATCTAAACCAAACAAATAAACCCAAGCTATTGATCCCATCATTTTCATATTCATAGTAAAAATATAACCTGAGGAAAACAGCAAATACGTAACCAGCTTATG
>BGPR01023849.1:0-23835 GCA_013235015.1 Araneus ventricosus | reverse complement strand
TGAGCATAAATGTTTTACCGCTGAATAAAGAAATTTAAGGATCTTTATGAGACCATAAAGGCAGATACCGAGAAAATTCGTCTATATGAATTTATATTCTCTAAAACAAATGATTTAAATGAAAAAAACAAATTATTTGTCTAAGGACAGAATTCCTATATTTGTAAAGAGGAGCAGAAATAGTAAAGATGGAACAGAAGTTGTGAATTCATCAGGGAATATATTTCTTGCACATCTTCTATGACTCCTCATCCTATTTATTTCGATGGTGAGGTAGAAAGCTATTCTGAAACAATTGTCTCTTCGCTAATCTTTCCGTAACAAAATATTTTTCTCTTCAGATATAATTCTTTTGGGTGTTTTCAGTCTAGTAATGTTGCTATTGAAGATTACAGAAACATCCTTCTAGTAAAGATGGAACAAAAGTTGAATTCACCAAGGAATATATTTCTTGCACCTCTTGTATGACTCCTCATCTTATTTATTTCGATGGTGAGGTAGAAAGCTATTCTGAAACAATTGTCTTTTCGCTAATCTTTCCGTAGCAAAATATTTTTCTCGTCAGATATAATTCTTTTGGATGTTATCAGTCTAGTAATGTTGCTATTGAAGATTACAGAAACATCTTCAAATCCATCTTTGTAGCTTTTCAATGGATATGGCATCTCTGTACCATTCCCGGAAACAAGTCTTAAGGCTCTCTAGCCGAAAAAGCTACAAATGCACTACACAAGTCATCAAGATAAATTTCCTTCCTTTCTTAAAAATTGCTAACTGTCAGAAAATGTATCGCAAACATCATGTCAAAAGCTTTCTCCTATTCAACAGAGAAAACCTAGAAGCATATCATGGATAGAACAAAATCAATCACGGGCTCTCTTTAGAAGCGAAAAAATTACTCATTTTGTTTATTAACAAAACATGACATATTTTTTCGGATAGTTTCTTTGGAATATTCTTCGTGATTTCTGTGATAACTTAGATAATGTTTTGACTGAGATAACATTGACACGCCTTTCTTGTAAGAGAGTTTTGATTATGTTGCTCAAATGAGTCCACGGCATAATATTTTCATTACTTTATCAGTAATACCACAAATGAAGTTCTTTAGACTTCTTCCCACATACAAATAATTCTATCCGAAAAAAAAACTCCCTCATTAAAGGATTGACATACAGTGCATAACATAACACCACCAACACGTAGAGGATAAATATTTAATTTATTTCGACAACCGAATTTACGGACAACATTTGAAGTATTTAACTCATTTTATCTCATAGACCATAAATATTCACACTTTCGTGGTTTACAAATGCTAATTCGACAAACGTAAAATTCAAAGAACTAAAAGGTTTACAGAAAGTATTTCTTACATATCTCGAAGGATAACTCTAATGACAAAACACTATTCATTGGTATTTGCAAACAGGATGGCATGGTAATGTTCCATCAACTGATATATCAAAAATACAGATTGAAAGACAAAGAAAAGGGCTCAGCTATGAAACGACCCTGTGGAAAAAATTTGCATCGCTCGAATGCCTGTTTTGCTAAATATGCCCAATGCCTTAAGGGTGTTAGAGATAATTAGAGATAATGGAAGTTCATAATATTCATTCCCGTAATAACTGCACGCGCATTTTCCGAATACTTAAATTTATTCAACTCTAAATGCTGTCGTTGCAAATTCAAATATTACAAATTGTAGCCCAGTAATAATGCATTGAAACAAAATAATTTTGGAAAAAGATTTCGAATTCGGGTGAAGTAAAATTTCATTACTTTATCGTCGATTTTAAGGCCTATACATGCATAAATGGCTCTGTCAAACATACAACTAACTCTTTAAAAAGTTATGGAAAATGTGGTGAGAAAAGATCATGTACCTAACTTTCACATACTTTTATTTAACTTGACTTGTTTCGAGTTTGTAAAGATGGAATTTTGTAATCGATTTTTCACTCTCTGGTGTGCTAGTTTTGAAAGTTAGTACTCTAGTGTAATTTCTATGAAAATACATAATATCAGTTAACAGATTAATATTACAGCTAAATTTTGATTCCATACTAGTGGCGCCACCTGATAGAGAATTTCAGAAGAAGATGATTTCTAAATTCTATAATATTTGTAATAATGAATTATAAACTAAAAGTCGAAAATATATAAAATAAAAAGCAAATTCTAATTTTAGTGCGTTCTTAAAACTGTTTTTATTACATTTATTTCGCTAATATTAGATATGGAATTTATAAAAGCTCTCTACTGTTAGTAATTATCCTTCTGACAGTACCACTTTGGTAATGCATGCGAGGACTACGAATGTGTGTCGGTAGTTGATATCGCTCATGTGCTGCTGTTGTAATTTAATCAGGAAAAAGTACTGGCGATAAACAGTAAAATCTACCAGAAAATATTGACTGTAAATAAAAGAATACCTACAAGAGATTTGGAGAACTTTTTAAACGACGTAAATAAAAATTGTAAGACATTTATTGTCTTCCATCCAAACAGTGCATTCTAAAATTGTTCCTTTTATTTTAAATCCCATTCTATGTGTAACCCTGACGATTCTCTAAGAATAATTTCAATTCTCTTCCCTTCTATGCAATTTTCAAAAACTGAATAACAGACCTCTCTCATAAATTTTCCCACCTCTCTTACAACCCACCCTTAAGGCGTTTTTCACCACAACTATCCCTCAAACTAAACAAATGAATAAAAATCATTTTACATTCCTCTTCGTAATTGAAGTCACTCTTATCAATTTTGCCATATAAAGAACATATTTATTGTTTCCTTCTGAATCCTACCGCCTCCATTTTTTTATTTAAATTTTGCGTTTGTTATTCATGCACTTCCACCCCCTTTCGTAAAATCGATCGTTCCCTTTGAATCACTTACTCACCGCCAGTTTATGTTCGCAATCACCAACGGCACCTCCCATTTATTCGGGGAGTTTGTTTGTTTCTTTCGATGGAAAGAAAAAAAAATCTAATCAAATATATCCCCCCTCCCCTTATTCAGAAGGGCTTCCTCTAGATCCCCTTCTTCGTTCTAAGAACGGTAAAATCGTTTTCTATTTTTTTATTTTCAAAACAGCTCTCTATATCAAGTTTGGCGTCTATAGCTCGTAGCTCCTCTACAAGTTAACAGTAAGTTTATTTTGTTTTCTATTATTATTTCTTTCTCTTTCTTCTTTTTAGGCGAAAAAGGGCTGTGTAAAAGTAAAGAGTGCGTTAGACTTGGAATAAAATTTCAAGTTTTGTTTAGTATTTCTTTCAGTATTTGATCTTAAACTATCCGCAATTTTCAGGCGTTTATGAATAATGCATTTTACAACCAAGTATGACTTGAAGCAACTGTCTGAGACATTTATATAATCAAGAGCAAATAGTAAAGAGTATTTTGAATTGCATTGAGGAACTTTGGACTTTTGCAAAATATATATTTAGACGAGGTTCAGATCTTCCTGGTTACTTTTTGCCATTAACTCTCTTAGAAAAAATAAATTGTGTATTATTTTATTTCACAGAAAACTGGAGTTGAACAGATTCGTTCTATGTGTCACTAAACGCAATTAGAGTTAAAGAAAAGATGTTTCAAAAGCATAAGTAAGAAAACTGGTTGAATTGTAAGATTAAACAATCTCAATAATTCATGAAACGTATTCAATACTCGAGCTACTTACTTACGTGAGTATAACAATAACAAGTAATATAAATTTTTTTAAAAAAAGTCAATTCCTACCTAGGTCAGCGATCTACACGCTTCGTCACTGACGGTATTTATTCCTAAATTTATATCCTGCTAAATATCTTATATATATAGGGAAAGTGTGAACTAATAGCAGGAATTGAAAAATTTCATGAAGTCTTTTTTAACATATCCAATAGAGAGAATAAAGAAAGTAATCAACATTACCCTCTGACAAAAATACATGAAAAAATGATGCCTTCGTGAACATACCTGAAAACAAAGGCTATTAGGTCTAGAAGCTGGCAAACCTAGCTCCATCTATTGAGAAAAATTCCCACCAAACGACTCAAGGCGACATATGCTTTCTCCCATATAAAACTAAAATTAATTAATTAAATTTAATTAATGAATTAATATCTGAAAAAACTGTATTAACATCAAGTGTCATCCACTACAAGTTTTAAACAATGTATTTGAATTTGAGTGGATGAATAAAAAGTATTTTATTAACGATTGAAAATTTGAACAAGATATATAAATATATATAGGGAGAGTGTGAACTAATAGTAGGAATTGAAAAACACTTTTAATAACACGCATTTATTAGTGTACTAAAAATCTGAAATTTTTATTTTAATTACTTTTTACTTCCTTAGCCTTTAATTTATAATTCATTATTATAAATAATATGAAATCTTGTGATAAATTTTTCTCATTTTCACTACCAAGTGGAGCCACTCGTATGGAACCAAATTTAATTAAATGAATCATTAACTGAGCATTAAGTACTGAAACTATTAAAATATTGTACTGTCATCAAGAATACACAAGTGAGCAAACTTTCTAAACTCTGGCACACCAGGAAGTGAGTGAAAAAATAGACTACAAAATTCTATCGTACAAACAGGAAACAAGTCAAGTTAAATAAAAGACTGTAAAAAGTAGAGCGAGTAATTCTTCATTCGCCAAACAAATTGCAGCGCAGGGTAGCGTTGGGAGCGACAAAGGACTGCAATCTCGAGAATGTGCTAATTGATAATGCTGTGTTGAAATTGGAAATAATTATGGTGAAACTTTAGCCACCAGAAATGTGCTACCCGGAACCAGGGCGGCTCGTGCATGGCACTGTGGAACTGCAGCATCCATAAATGTTTTCAGTGTATAAATATAATTACTCATTTATTAATTTTGTAAAACAATATCTAATACATATTTTCCCTTTACAAGTTTGAATCTTCATGGCAAACGCAGAGCAAAACGCTATATATCTCTTCGTAGATGATGAAAACATCTCAAAGTAATGTCCTTTGACTCAGAACCGATTCTACTGCTGGGAACGCGCAGTAACAAAGCGTGTTCCGGTCTGTTGCGCAGTTTGTGGGTGGAAGAATCTTCTGTTGAAAATGCATTTCTAGAGATGTTAGAAGCGGGGTTTCAATCGTTTTACCACAGCTAAAAAATGTTCGCTAAAATATTTTTAGCGAGCCTAAATTTTCAAAAAAATAAAAAATTGGAGGATAATTACTGATAAATAAACATTCATAGAAAATGTTGCGTTAAGAATTTTTTCTCGTGAATAAATGCGAAAATAATATCCCTACGTGTATATTTCTTTTAAACTCAAAATTTCGTGATGTTTTTTTACTGTCCAGCCGAAGATGCGTAAATTTTTATACGCGAGAGTAAGAACTACAGGGAATACATTTAGAAAAATTTATTTTGAATTTCAGTTTTTAATTAAAATTAATTAAAAATGAGTTATTCCTTAGTTACAATTTATTTGTAAAAATTTTCCTAAATCGAATAAAAAATCTAAATTTTGTTTTCATTAGCTAATAATAAAATATTCAAAATTAATTTTTAAAAAAGGTAAAATTCAAGCTATGCTTAAATGCACCTCTGAGGTATAAGTTGCAGAACCCGCCCTCAGCTCAATTTACGATCTGCCGCTACCCCAGACATTTAACAAAGCAATAGTCTCACGAAGATTATTCTTTTCAAAATCTTTCGACACCGTAGTTTTTTAGATGTCTAGAAAAGAGAATGTTGAGTCAGCAAACTTTCCAAATTCAGATATATATATAAACAAAGTATAAATGTTTGAAACCCTTCTAAAATTTGATTCCTCCAAGTTTCTGAGGAGAATATAAAATTCACTGTGGAGTTTCAGATCCCTGTTGAAAATGTTTGAAACAAAAAGGCGCTGTTTCTCCTCCCCCCGCGTGGATGAAAATAGGCGAACCTACTGTAACCCAGACTCCAAGGACTATCAGAAGGTTTTTCATTGCAGATTATAGTGATTGCAAAATATTTAGGTAAAGAATCAAATTCCAAGAGATGCGTACCGATTAAGGGGTCTATTCTGGTACCCCCGGTTGGGTTGGGAGACGGCAATTTTCCCGTTGTTAACGTGTGGAAAAAGTGACATCTCCCAACCCAACCGGGGGTACCAGAATAGACCCGTCCAACGCATCCATCACACACTGCTGGGTTTCACTTTTCGGCTCAAGGACAAAGTGACGTAATTTGCTCAATAGCTTCCGCGTGCACAGAGATTGCTACCAGTACGCGTGCGCATGGAAAATCGGATTAGCAAAATTTATTATTCAATTAGAACGTCTTTCTTTTAACCGATTGACACAAAAATTGGACAAAAAAATCTACAATCAAGGTAAGAAGGCTACATACCAAATTTCATTCATCTAAGTAATTTTGTTAAGAAGTTATTGCGATTAAAAATATGAGATTATACAGACCGACAAACAATCAACCCTTCGACGTATTTGGGCCGAAATTTGATACGGACCTACATTCATGATGATAAAACTGTGTACCAAATTTTATCCATCTAGCTATTCACGTTTTTGAGTTATAATGTTCACATGAACGCGGACAGACAGACTTCCCGTGGACGGATTTTGTTCACAATTTAATAGAAACCAGCAAATTATGTGTAAAGATCACATACCAAATTTCATCCAATAGTTTTTGAGTTATCGTGTTCACAGACAGACAGACATAATTCCAAAATTGTGTTTTTCGGACTCAGGAAGGTCTAAAACGTGGAGATTTGTCAAAATTTCGAGTTCGGATTTTTTGTCGATTACAATACTTTCTCTTTGTATACTTCGTATCCGAAAAAGTAAAAAGAAGCGAGAAAGGGAGAAAAAGTTGAAAAATAAAAAAGAAATATTACCCGAATTTGTAGAACCCGAAGATAAATCCGATGGAAAGTTAATGGGAATGACACTAATGACAAATAACATACGATGAAAAGACTTCCGTAACATCGTAGGTATAAATCAGATCATCTCTCGTGTACTGTCTATTATATTCTTATAGAGAAAAAAAATTAATCACATTTTGAGCGACTGAAAGCAAAGTGGAAACTCATATAAATCACAGTTTTAGCTATGATCGAAAGTATGTAATAACCGTAAAATTTTTTAAAAGAAATCAGAGAGTCTCATCTTTGACAGCAATGTCAATCTTTGCTAAAAGCAAAAGAGTTTCGGTAAAACTATTACGAAGTTAAACTCTAAGAGCAAAGAAGTGATATAAATTACACTTTGATGATCAAACTCGATGATATATTGTAGTTGCGTCGCACGTTTTAGATAAAATAAGCTCCCCCAGATTTTTAGATCACCTTGCCGTCAGCTACTCGAGTCATTAGATAGCTGATGAAATTTTTAAGATAGCTCGTTTTGGTGCCAACTTTCGATCGTTACCTGAATGCAGACAGGTAATTTAAATAGCATTAAACTCAACTTTGTTGACTGCGATTTCGCATGAGGTGCTTGTAAGATAAAAGTAAAATTACGGATAAGTTCTAAGTATTAGAATTTGTGGTAATCGAAAAACAGATTGGACTGCTTTCCTCGTAAACGAGATTTTATTCAGAAATTTTACAAATGATTACCATAATTAAGCTTTCGATTCTCCTGGTAATTGCACTAACTTTGGAGTAACGCGTTAGAGTGTCCGCTTTTGCGCATTAAGAATTAAACAGATCGGACTTTTGAAGTGCGATTCGATTTCTAAACTGAAATATGTTTTAGATGAGTATACTCGTCTTCTTCTTTGCTATGCAGGCAATTTTCTAATAGTTAGTACAGTGCTAAACCCTCTCCGTTTTATTTGAAATTCAACTCTTATTTTTTAAGAAGAAACAAAATTATTAAATTAAAATTTAACTGATTCTATAATATAGAATAGAAAATGAATTAGTTAGTCTGTCTGTCTGTCCGCCCGCCATGAGAATTCCGAAATGGTTAACAGCAGCATCATGAAATTTGCACATGTCCTTATCTCGCCCATGGTGGGTCTGTGTTTCTAGGAGAACTCTCTTGGAGCATTTTTAATTTTCAAATTTTATTTTTTAAAATAACGCACAAATTTCTGAACCAAAAACATTCTTAGTCCTTTGTTGATGGTGTCAGTGTATCTAGAACCATTGACGAGTCTGATGCAATTTCCTATAAAGGTTCGAAGGCTCTAAACTCGTATTACTGCTTCAGAAGGATTCTGTCTGGTGATATTCCTATACACAAATTATTAAACGTAAATATTAGCCCGAGCAAAAGCTTTCTCAGAAGCTAGCAGGTTCATAAGTTTATTTAGAGTACGAAATGGCATGATACATATAAATGGAAATGCATACAGTTATAAATTCATAACAAAACTAAGCAAATTAAGCATTGAATATCTAAAGAGACAAAAAGATTAAGAATATCTAAAAAGACAAAGAACAATTCTTTGTGGATAAATGTTTTTCTTTCCAATACATTCCGGTTTAGGTTCAGGCCAAAAGAGGATATTAAATTCAGACCTTAAAGTCTTTTTGCTCTACAGAAAACCTATTCCACTTTTGAATCTGCATGAATGTCTGGCTTCTGATGTAGTCATTCACCAGATTCTCACTTCTTGTCATTGTCTACTATTATTCTTTACCCTTCCACCTTTTTATTCCCCTTTTTTTAATATTTTTATTTATTCTAAGCAAATTAAGACATCTAAAAACAAAGCGTTACGCTGGCATCATAGTAAACCACTATGGGGATAAGAGAAAAACTCATCAAAAACGAATAACTACACATCACAGAGGAATCAATTTATGTGACGTCACCGTTGCACAACAAACATAACTGCACATTGTCTTACTCTGTGTTGTGTTCTCACGTCCTTTCTCCAAATGAAAACGCATTGATCATTTGACGTGTATCACGTGAGCATGTGATGAGTCAATTACCAAGAGCCCTAATTAGATGCTTTCATTCATATTTAAAAATGATCAGCATCATATCGGTTTTCTAAATTAATTTCTGTAATCAACCAAATTATGGTTTTGAAACTGAAAAATTCTGTAACTGGAAAGGGAGTTAAATTCATCAATGTCTGTGAAAGTGTTATAGCCAATAACTAAACGACTGAACGTGACATAACAGAAAAAATACTCAAATATATTTGTGTCTCATATAAAGAATAAAATTACCATATGAACGTTTTTATTGTAAGCAAAATATGAGAAGTAGTTTGTAAATAACGAAAAATGCAACTACAGGGGAAAAAACTACCAAACATCAAGCATTTTCAATTCGTATGCATAATAAATATTTATTCTGAAAACGTTGCAAAGAAAACAGCACAGCTGTTTTAGATGAGACCATGGTTTGAATTCTACTATCCTCAAAGGATCGATATATTTTACTCTGCTGGGGTTTGTGGATATCAGATCCATTAAATGGAAAAATGTCGCACTCAGAGAGAAGGATTACAGAGCCTGTAGCAGAGCTCTCCCACGATGCATCACTGTTACAATCTAAACTTTTATTTTCAAGGGGACAAGAAATATAGAAATTGCTTCCATCCATAGGGATCTGAAGTTTTTTGCAAGACTGCTTTAGCTCTCTTTTTAATGGTTTTTCAATAGTTTCAATTCTCGGGCTATTATAAATCATTCCGGTATTGGACTGAGAAATGACTTCTTTTACTAAAATTGACACATTTTCATTACAAATGTGTCAATTTTTAAAAAGAAATTGGAAAGAAAATTTCAGGATCCTTTTTTCAACAATAAAAATATTGTTGCGGAAAATTGATGATACCTTACAAATCAGTAAAATTTCGAATTTAGTCGATTTTTCCCACAGCAGCAATCCCGCAGCAAATATTACTCTCTTCTGATTACTAAAATCAGTTTCAAGGGTCAGTAACGCCCTCATAACGTTTTTCCATTGGAAAAACGAAGGAATACAGTTGCATGTATCAATAAATATATAAGGTTTGAGCAAATGAAAAGGAGACCTTAGCTGTACCGGCATTGTATCAAATCCCAGTGAATTAAAGTGCTAGCCGATAGATGGCGTGGTGATATTCCCAGTTGCACCTGCGTAATTAACGACTTCGCATCAATATCCTCATTTCTCGAGAGTTGTTTCCACAGTTCCTTGCATAATGGATTCCTCCAGATCAGCACAAAGAGCAGATATTCAATTTCTTCGTGCAGAAGGGGGGCATTCTTCACAAATTTATCGCAAGATTAAAGAGGTGTACGGAGAGCAGTGGCTCGCACGGTGCACCATATTCCGGTGGCGTCAGCGTTATGAGGCGGGATGCGTAAACGTCTAGGACAATGTGACCAACAGTGCCACGATTTCGACTGTGGATGAGCTCATATGGTAGAATCGTCGGATCACCACACGTGAAATTGCTGTTGAGCTGTCGATAAGCAAAGGAACTGTGCATCACATAATCCGCAAAATGCTTGGTTATGACAAAGTTTGTGCACAGTGGGTGCCCAAGCATCTATCAGAGAATCAGAAGACGGCGAGATGGGAATTGGATCCGTCAGCAACCCAGGAGTTTCTACACTGAAACTATCCACTCCCTTCCTACGGGCTGGGGATCAATGTATCAATGTCAATGGCGATTATTTATAGTTGTACTGTTCCACATGAACTGTAATTAGAATATTGTTATTAAAATTTCTTTACATATAACTGTAGTCTCCTTTTCATTTGGGCACATCTTATAGTTACAGTACTATTTTTAAGAAAAGAATTTAAAAATTATAGGGAACTGTAAAACTGATATTGTTAACTTTTTGTGCTGTAGCACTATTTTTAATAGTTAGGTGTGTAAGAATTCCTTTCGTAATGATAGGTACATCCCGTGAATACCTATGCACTGATTTAGCAAATGCCAAGGTTGTGTTTACAGCGATTGTGACATACGATCTTGACAAGGTAGCGGGCCAGTGATATCGCTCTATTAACATCAAGAGGAAATGTTATACATAGGAGGTATTGGAGTGGATTTTTTCTGGCTTCATGTGTATTAGCTTCTGAGGACGTAGGTGTATAATAAGGTATCGACAATCTCTATAGAGCGCCGACAAACGGCAGCAAAAGATTGTGCTTTCTGCGTTAGCGGCCCGGGCCTTTTGGCTAAGATCAAAGTGTAGTCTAGATATGGCACGATGTTAACGCCAAGAGTTGTTTGAGGAGTTCATGGAAGTCATCAGTTCATAGGAATGTATGAATACCACACACACGTGGTCAAAAAAATCCTTCTATTATAACAATTCTTATTATACATACAGCGATACCACTTGGGACACTTCCTTTAAAAGATTGCATGTCACTCTCACTAAAAGTTCGATTCTTCATCAATTCCCCAGGAGTAGAGATGGCGGTTATTGCAAAAAAACCGGTTTTCGGTTAAACCGCTTTTTTCACCTCCAAAATAACCGGTTTTTGGTTGTTTCCTTAAAAGCAGCGTTTGTGGACAGAATTTTTTTATTAATAATAATATACAATAAGTAAGTATTAATACAATAATTAATTAATGCAATAAGTATTGAATATAAATAAGTAATTAATACAATATGTAATAATAATATATGAGTAATTATTGCGATAGGTAAGTATTATAGACAAAAAATTTTCTTAACATTGTTTTCACAAGAAATTAATTCATTGGCTAATATTTATCATCTAATCTGCTCATAAAGATTCTTTCACAATGTGTTGATCCGTGAGTTGACACCTCTCATCGGAAACAACATCATTCGACGTAGATACTAATCTTTCCGACCCCTACAGAACTTCCGACTAAAGATAAATATTTTTTGGCTACAAAAATCAGACGCCGTTTGCAGACCAAATTTTTTATTAGTAATGTTTTTGCAGGAAAACAATCATTGGCCAATATTTATCTGCTCATAAAGACTCTTTCAGTAATCCGCCAATCAACAGACTCCTCGAGGAAGCGGTTGTCGGTGATTGGCCTAAGATGAGGAAATTCAAAGCTTTATAACTTGGTGAATTTTAGTCTAGTCGAACCTAAAATCGAGACTATCCTCCTACTCGGGTTTTTTCCCCGGTTTTTGGATTTTAAAAAAATAACTGGTTTAAACCGGGGCAAAAAATAACCGAAAAAAAAACGGTTAACTGAAACAAAAAACGGTTAACCGAAACAAAAAAACGGTAAACCGAAACAAAAAAAGGTTTTCGGTTTAAACCGGTAGATTTTTCCCATCCCTATCCTGGAGAGTATTATTTACCTAATCACTTAATATCACATACATTTGCTCACTAAAATTCTTGTTGTTCACACAGCGATACCATTTGGCATACTCACTTGTGAAGAGTCCGAGTTCGATTCCTCGTCAGTTTACTAGGTACAAGTACACTCTGTCCCAAAAGTTTATAGACTCTAGTAAAATATATGTTTTAGCAAAACGGAAATGCATACAAACACCAATTACAAATATGTTTATTCAAACCATATGCGACTTGCATTCAACGAAATATTTAGAAAAAATAACAATTTGTATTTCAATTATATAGCAAAATGGAAATATTAGGTGTCCCAAAAGTTTATAGAATATATGACATTTCAACAAAAGGTGCTCAATACAATGTTCTTACTAGTTTAAAGTCTTTCCATTTCTCAATATGACATTGTATACACGTTTTTCCATCGACATAATTAAGGTTTGTAATATCTCTGGTTCCAAGTTGTACCATACACTTTCAATAGCTGTCTTCAAGGCATTTACTGAATAAAATTGCCCTCCATTCTCATATACCTTCCGAGATATAATGCCCCACACATTTTCAATTGGGTTTAACTCAGGGCTCATCGGTGGCCACATAAGAACAGTAACATTTTTTCGAGTTTAAATAATTTTTCGTAGTATAGGAGGTATGGATGAGAGCATCATCATGCTGATATTACCCATTTCGTCCCCCTATGTTTTCTGCAAATGGCATAAGATGATTTTCTAGTGTTTCTATGTATTTTAGGAGAATTTTGTTTGCCATCTAAAAAGGCCAGACCCACTTGACCCTTGAAACTGAAAGCCGCCCACACCATCACAGATCCACCACTACTTTGCCTACTGAAGAAGCTCCTGGGCTCTTTTCGTAAATCATGCCAATATTTTATAATCCCGTCAGGTTCATCGAGGTTCCATTTTTTTCATCACTGAAAAGGACAGCCATCCATTTATCACCATATGTCATATGATTACGAGCCCAATGTAATCTCTTACTAATGTGAAGCTTTGAGAGTGGTAATCGGCGAGCCATTTTTTGCGTGGATCATATAACCAGATTCTATAATTCATCTATGAACATCGTTCTTGGAGATTTGCAACCGGGAAGCCCCAGTAATTTCACGAACCGACATTTTCTGACTTTAAGCCATTCTTTGTATCCGTCTATCACTGCAAATATCCGTCACACGTAGTCTTCCCGAACGAGGTTTGGACTCATATGGCGTCTTACGAGTTACTACACGATAAATCATGCATTTAGAACGATTTAAAAGTTTCAATATTTCCTTAACAGTCTTACAGAGCAATTTCAAATGCAGAATTTTACTCACTTCTTCATTAGAGAGCTGCTGCGCTTTAGGCATCTTGAAACGCAGAACAAACGAACGCTTTCCTTTTTTTACAACGTATTTATTAGGCTCCAGATCGACGTCATAATTACCGATACCATGTTTGCATAAAACTGCATTTGTCTATAAACTTTTGAGACAGGTTATTTAAGTTTATTCTACGATTTAAAAATTCGTATTATATACACGGGGTAGAATTGCTGTTTTTTCAATTTAATAGACATAACATATCTATACAGTAAGTTACATCGAAATACATCATACACAACAGAAATTATAGGCAAAATACAAGATTCTATAAACTTTTGGGACAGAGTGTATAACCCAGTCTTGCGATTGGTTGGTGTTCTACATTGATCGTCCGGGTATATTTCATGCACCTTCGTAAAATATCATAAAATAAGCTACATACAAAAAGTTATGTAGGGAAAAGTTTTTATTCTATTTGAACAAGAATCAAACGTTATCGTTTGATGATCTTCACTTTTCTGTAAAATTATTTATACGTAGACGTTTTTCAAAACTGATATCATATAAAACATGTTTTAATTGCATTTAGATGAATTGGATAAAAATTCAAAAATTATTTCTTGACGTTGTCGTTGAAACATTTATAACAAAATCAATGCTTTTCACATCAAAGCATTACGTTTTCATTCTTTGATTCATTTTATAGTTTTCATTTCTATTTCTACAATATTTGGCATTAAACATTAATAGGATAGAACTAAATAAAACTATTTAAAAAAAACAGTATGCCGCAATGTTTACGTTGTTTTAAAATGATTAGACATGCAATTTCGAGAAGACCACATGCGTATATCATATTTATGGAAAGTTTAATTTTTTTTCAAAAGAGTCGCATCGTAACGGAACTAATTTGATTATTCATTTGATTGCACACATGGGACCACTAAGGATAAGCCAATTACGTGACTTCCGTTTTTAAGAAACATGAAAATTATTTTGAGGGAGAAAAAACTCTTTTAAAGCTTTCAAATTTCAAAGAGAATCGCTTAATTAACAAGCATGTTGTAATAATATTTTCTTGGATGGAAAAAAGACCCAGAAACTCATTTGAGCTGAGAGCATTTGTTTTATTGCATTAAAAAATTCATTTTTGTCCATGAAAAAGAGAATGGAAACTATAAAGTGAACGCTTGCTCAAAACTATTTGAGTGAACCTAATTAACGTTCTTTCACTGTATGTAGCTCATAACTATTTAATAAACACAAAATATTATTTAATTAATTTTATAAACGCAAGAGACATTTAAATGTCAAATCCAATAAGCTTATAGTTATTTTATTCATTATTTTACATGCTTGCGTAAAATATATATGAACACTGCATGTAATATTTAAATTCGTCAGGGCATATTATCTGAATCATTAATTTAATGATTTAGAGTTGAAATCCTTTATGATTAAGTTTAATTATTAGTACATTCCAAGTCGTCTAATCTGTGCATTCCGAGTCGTCTAATCTGTGCATTCCGAGTCGTCTAATCTGTGGGTTCCTCGAAGCCTCTTATATATTTAACAGATTTTGATAATAATTCACACGAGTAATAATTGCAGGGAAAAAACATTTTTTAAGAACACTTTTATTAGTATACTAAAAATTATACTTCTCTAATTTATTTTAATTATTTTCTACTGTAGTCTTTAATTTATAATTAATTATTATAAATATTAATTATATAATTTATTTATTATAATTAATTATTATAAATATTAATTATATAATTTATTTATTATAATTAATTATTATAAATATTAATGAATCTTGGAATCAATTTTTTCTCAAATTCACTATTAAGTAGCGCCACTTGTATGGAATCACAATTTAATTAAATCAATCGATTAACTGATAATTAAGCACTGAAAATATTAAAATAGTGCACTGTCACCGAGAATACACAAGTGTGCAAAATTTTAAAACTCTGACACATCAGGAAGTGAGTGAAAAATAGATTACACAATTCCATCTTTACAAACATGAAACAAGACAAGCTAAGTAAAGTAAAAAATTGTGTTTTCATCGACCGGTAGGACTGATTGCTTTGTTAGACTACCTCCCGGTTTTGAAACTACAATATTGTCATTTGTGACATTTCTCTCAATTTTGATCTTTGCTGTTATGGCGAGGCCAGAACCTGAAGCGACAATCTACTTTGCAGGTTTCCACGCCCCACTAACATGAGAGTTTTGACCCATGAAGTGAATTTCAACCAAACTCTCTTCCATGACATATTTTTCAGCGGAACTCGGTCTTGAACCCAAGGCCTTTCAACGTAAAAGGCAAGAAGAAAGCAAGTTTCAAGGAAGCACATACACGATCTTGTATTAAAAAAAAGACAAAATTCATTAATCAGTGACACGCATGTGGATACAATATGTATATTGAGTTTCGTAACAAGGTAAACATAAGGTGAATAAATTTAAGTAAAAAATCAAGTATGCACAAGTCAAACATATAAACAAACAAGATTTGTTGTACGAAACAATGTAAGTGACCAAAATATACACAAATGAATTAATTATTTATATATATTTGTTTAAAACAGTAAGACGGTAAGGAGTGAAAGAGTTTAAAAAAAGCAAAAATATAAAAGTAGACGTTCACAATTTTGACTTTTTAAATAAGGCAGGATGAAATACTTTCATTGAATGCACAAAAGTCCACAAAAGCTCCTTTTTCTCTAAAAACGATGAAAGAAAGCAGGAAACCGTGTTTTATTCATCTTCTGTAGAGTATTAGTGCGTATACTTCTTACGCAAACTTATAATATCAACTGTGTCGCATCTTGAACCTCCACCAGGGCAGACGTCCAGGTCGATATACAGTCGACACTCGTTATAACGACCACACATTATAAAGACCATTCCATTATAACGACCAGTGATAAAATCCCCGACTGTGTTTCCCTATGCACTCTATGTCGTTTTACTTCCGGTATAACGACCGTCCAGTGTCGTCTAATCCCAATACAACGTCCGAATTCAGCGGACACTCTTCCCGGTATTTTTCCAAAATTCCTTTATTTTCTACTTTAAAATCTATTTTAGAAATATATTTTTAATTGATAAAATGTCATCTTTAATACCAATGTTAAAAAAATGATTTGAATATTTAGTTGGAATCTCTTTAAAAATATCCTATTTTTTCGGAACTGCTGAGCGTGCATGTGTACATTTTTTAATTATATCCACTATAGCGACCACTCGTTATAAAGAACTTTTGCTGTGGGACGCAGAGGGTCGTTATAACGAGCGTCGACTGTATTAGAGATTTCAAATAGGTTTTTAAGTTTCAGGTCCAGCCAGAAATTGAGGAAGCTTAAAATTTGAAACAAAATGAATCTCAGGAGGCAAATTTTTATTAATGAGGCAAAGATTTCTTCCATCTCCGAAAGTTGTTAATCACAACGAAAAACATCAGCTTCATATATCACAGTGCATAGGTTGTAGCTCCTTAAAAAATGAATAAATAGCACAAAATTGCAATTTCATGAAGAATTCATCCGGCATAGTAGGATTAAATTTTAGATAAAACGAACTCTTTTTTCAGGAGTCCAAGGAAGAGACAAGTAAGGGCTTATTCAAACTCTGATTTTTTTCAAGCAGGAAAAATAAAGAATTTGATTGGACTAAAAAAACACATTTACCAGCTTAGACACCTGGAAGAGCTGTATGCTGAAACTAGTTTTCACACTAGACAAACGTGAAAGGAGTGAAACTCACCTCAATTGCCATAATATTGCCTAAATCATAAATAATTTGGGAATAAAAGTAAATCTTTAGTATTCTGGCTGTTCCATTTTTTTTTCACAGAATCGCTTAACCAAAAAACAAAATAAAGCTGACCATAAAACAAAACTGTGCCTGAAAAGTGACCAAGAACTTAGCTTTATGGAGAATTTCTCAATCTTATTTCAGCAATTACATTAAATGATGCGATTAGTTTTAAGTGCACTTACTTATTACGTTTTCAAGAAGAGTTCCCATTTTAAGTATCCTAAAATAATCTTTTGAATAAAAGTACGCAAAGCCAATAGTCTGCGACATAAAAATAAAAAAAGAAGTTATCGCCAAGGCTTGGCGATTATCTTGGCTGAAATGGAGGAGTTGCAGGCCATCATTGATGGAAATAATTCCCCAAGAGGATATTGAAAGGATGTAGACAGCGAAATAGGTTTACTGCAGCAAGTTTGCTTTTCTGTTCTAGATTCGTTGGATTAGGTCATAAAGTTTATATGTGATTTCTTAAACTAACATCATGCATATACTTAAAACTATTCAGACAGAATGACTTAAAAAGTTTCTCTAGTAGTGTATATGCAGACAATCGAGTTAGAGTTAGATGAGTATAAACGAAACATTTTAATTTTGAGCGTTTAAAATACTATTTTAAAATATTTTAGAAGACATTGATTATATTATTTGGCTCCAATTAAGATTTTAAAAAATTAAGTCTGATTTCCTTTGATTTATACGGGTTGAGGCAGATAACTGTTTTTGAAACTGCTCATACTTGGCCTTGGAGAAGAGACATGTGTGCTAGTGGGGGCATTCTGTTCCATTGTTCATAACATTAGCATTTCAATCTGAATCGTGTAATTGTGGACGTTAGGACAGTGTACTTTTGCTCATACCATGTTTCAGTATTAGTTTCGTCACAGATTCAAAATATACCTAAAAGACTCTGTCTCTTTTCGTTATCTAAAGTTGAGTTAATTTCTTTTCAAGAGGTTCATACATGAAAACTGAGTCACTTGGTAATCCACTATTTGATGTAAAACCCAGAAGAATAAATGTAGAATGGGCGAAAGTAGCGATGTTACGAAATCCACGCCACGATGTTTGGAGACATTCTGCGGAACTTCAGTGTGTAAACGAAAATGAACATCAATTGTAGATTTGATTTTCTGTTCATGAATATAGTTAAACGTTATGTAATCAAGAATGTTTATCTGTCAATGGAATTTTTTCTCGCGCCAATTTGTGATTATTTCAATCACAAATTGGCTATCCTATTAATCTGATCTATTATCCTATAAATCCTACTAATCTGCCCACCCCTTACAAAGAGACAACAAACTAAGTTTGGGATGAGGAAGAAAACATTTATCGATTTTAAGAGCGAAAATTTTTAAATTAAGTTATTACAAATGCGGTATTTTCTGCAAAAAATAATTTAATGTTATATTGAGAACGTATATTGCTTCTGGAAAATTTTATTTTAATTTTATGAAAAAGTAAGGCTATTAAATATACAGCCTACTACTGAAAAAATACTATTATTACGTTTCGCTTTTCTATTATCTTTCTTATTTTCGACTTTTCGTTTGTATTTTTTATAAATGAATTTTAATATGAGATGGGTTTTTTGTTCTTTTCCTTTGAACTTTTACTGTTTCAACCAATGTTTTCTATTAGTCCTACCTGTATAAAATGCTCGAAGTTCCAAAAATACATACACACTTTGTATCGCTTTGTATAAACAGTTTACAACATACATCAAAGTTTTATAGCTCAAATTAGTTAACACAAATATAGAATCTATGTCAGTTATCCGAAATGTTCGAATTTTTAGCTTATATTGTGCAAATACTGTTGATAGCACCAACCGAAGGAATAGCAAACGTCGTTTTGAATATCATTTCGTATTTAGACGTATGCTCTTTAAATGGCTGCACTCAACTCATCTAATTTTAACGTTTTTGAACTGTAAACATAATGCGTGAGGAGTCTCTCAAAAAGAAATCCATTGGTTTAAGATCAGGTGAGCGAGATGGGAACTCATGCAACCTCTTCTTCCTACCATCTCTTCCCTGAAATTACGTTGAAATGACACCGTGTTCCTATTTATCCATCATATGTTTGGCGCAGTTTAGCCAAAAATGGCTCTTGCGCCATTAAACCCCAAACAACCAACCAACCAACCCTGAAATTACGTTAAGGCAGGCATTTTCGTCGCAGTGGTAATTAATGAATTAAATAACTTGTTTTATCAGACTTTGATTCATGCTATTAGTTCTTTATCTAACAGTTACTCTAAATGTGCATACAATTTTTGAGACACCCTAGATTTAGTTATGACGATGTGTTTGCAGCAACACAGGAAAACCTTATTTTTACTTCTTCTAAAACAGCAGAAACCTACCACTAAAGCTACACAGAAGCTTTTTGACGTTTAAAGATCTTAAGATGCCATTAACGCGGGAAAAAAATCAATTAAAAAGTCAGTTGTTTAATGAAGAACTCATCACAGAAATCTCGTTAGAATTTTCGCTGGAACGAAATTAGCCTTTTTTTTATTCCTCTGACACATGATACGAAAAACTAACTGTTAATCATCTTTGATGAATATATTTTAGTTTTTTAATCTTTCCCTATTCTTTGTTTGTGTTTCGTGTAGCAAAATGAAGAAGATGCATGCAAGAGTATAAAAAATTCTAGATTAATTACAGAATTCCGTGCCCACCAATCTTTTTTCCCTAAATAAACATCTTGGGATTCACACAAGATGATTCTTTGATTGTAAGAAATAATGCAACAATGAAAACTCTGTCAGGCACATCGCCTGATTTACATTCTGAACTAGATTTTCAATGAACAAAGGAGCATTATGAATGTAAATCTTTGCTGAAAGAACTAACTGAATCTACTTGATGTATTTTTCCAATAAACTTAGCTCACACATTGAATATATGAGCCATCAATGCTGTTCATTTCTTTGAAAGCAACGCGTTTCAACACTTATTAAATTAAGTGAATTTAAATTCAGTACCTGTCGTCTTTCATCAGAAGTACGAAGCAAATCCCCAGCTGCTTTCAAATTTCCAAGAAGAGTTTGATTTCAAGCCATTTAATCTTTTTATTCATTTTTTTCCTATCTTATGAAATGGCATTTCTCTGGAAGTGTGTAAATATACCTATCTTACAAAGAAACAATGCTGGTGTATTTTCGCTTTTGAAAAACCAATATTTATTGAAATAAATCAATTGCATTAATTCAGCGGTTGACATAAGGCTTTGAAAAATAAACTAAAGAGAAAAGATCGAATCTTGATCTAAAAATAAGTTGATAAATTTTGATATGGTTTGGCTTGTCGTATTAATGTCACGTTTCTGTGCTTAACAGTTGATTTTTGTGATGTTCGTGGTTCCGAACAGGATTTGGATGACAAGAATAGCACCTGAGATTCCCACTAGTCTCCTTGTCCATACTAGGACAAGGATGTTTAACCTATGGCGAGAGATTTAGCGTGCACCAGGTTTTCATAAATAGCAAATCCTGGATGGGATTAAATCTCGTACGTTTGATATTTTACCAGGGGATTAAGATTCACGTGCATTTTCCTAATCAAAGCTTAAATCTCTGCATACTAGAAATTTTGGTACTTTCAGCATTCTAATTGCATGAAACATTCGTCTAAAAAATTGCCGACTTTTTCACCAATTCCTCCAGTTTCATCTTTTGCGCGATCTCTCAATACTGTATGAGTTAAGATTCAAGAAACTGCATAAAAATTGCTTTTCAGGAAATATTACACCAAAGAAACAGAATTCCTGCGCTTTTTAATGGAAAGAAAGCAATTATCCATTTAATTAAAAGCATAATTATCATTTAAAATAGAAATAATATTAAGCACATATTAAAGATTGTCTAATACTATAGAAGAAACTATAAATTTTTGCCTCTTCATGTGTTCCATTCAGCACTGCCTTTTATTTTAACTTATTTTTCAATAAAGGACTTCCACGTGACTCTTTTTCTTTATTTTCTTGTGAAGAATTTTTTAGTGCAAAAATTGTTGTTAATCTGATATGCTCAAATGAAGTGTGAACCTAAACGAACATTTTAAAGAAATTCTCTCATCTCCGACTACAGTTAATATTTACTGTACAGATTTTAAGCACAGTTAAACAAATTTTAAACAAACATAATACACCAATTTCCAATTTCAAAAAATCTTTGTATTACTGTGAATTTACACAAACGCAAGTGTTTGTTTCCCTGAGAAACTATATTTTTTTAAGGTGTCTTCGTGACTTCTTTTCTCTACTTTCCCTAAAAAGAATTTGTCATTCTGAATAATGCTTGTTAACTTGATGTGCTCAAATAAAGTGCAAAAACCTAAAAGAATATTTATAAAAAAATTTTCTCTTCCCTGACTAAAGTTAAAATTTGAGGTTTAGCTTTTAAGCACATTTTAAAGGAATCAACGAATATAATACGTCAATTTATACTCACAAATTTTTGTAAAAGTTGGAACATTCACAAAGGCAAGGAAAGGAAAGTTTTTAAGATAATGATTTTGAAGAATTTAAACTTCATGGTTTTGAATTGCTAAATTTGCATATATAACATTGTTAAATATTTACTGTGTGAGTTTCCTGTTTCACTC
Source organism: Araneus ventricosus (assembly GCA_013235015.1). NCBI lineage: Eukaryota > Metazoa > Arthropoda > Arachnida > Araneae > Araneidae > Araneus > Araneus ventricosus. The sequence continues at coordinate 1,807 of BGPR01023849.1, read as the reverse complement.
AAATCTTTTCATCAATAGACTGGAAGTAAATTTAAATTTTAAATGATTTAAATAGATATATAAGTGCTAAACAGACAATAGGAGACGGCTATGAAAAACAAGATCACGATTTAAATAATTCATGCATTTGATATAAACATTGGAAATTCTGGACTTAGATCTATCGAAGATAGGACTTCTTTATATTCATGAGAAACTTCTACATTTTAGGAAATTCTTTTTATAGCTTTATTTCATTGCAAAGTTTATTCTCTTTAAGGCATTTTCAGAAACAACTGATGTTTAAGTCATAAAAGCAGTAATAAAATAACAGGAAATGTGTGGTTATAATAATAAAGGCGATTGATTTGAACATTGTAAATTTTGGTCTCTATTCCATTGCCAGTCAGAAATATTATAAGGCACTTTTTAAATTCATGAACTGCTCTTATAGTAGCTAAATTATATGTTTACACTTTAAAGGGAATTTACATTTGAGAAGTAGAGAACTGTTTGTATAAATGTTAAATGCGAACACAAATCTGTTTTATGAACGAAATAGTTTTACTTCCCATGCATTATTTCTGTATGCCTTGTCATGAATTTAAACCTTTAATTTATATTTCATTCGATAAAAAGCTGTTTAAGGCTAGTAAAAATATAACACATTTTATGTCAGCGAACTAAATATACAAATAAACCAGCGGGAGTGTTCTCCCCTAAACTTTCTCGTATACTTCCCCAAAAAGGTGCCGTTTCCCCTTCCCCCGCGTGGCTAAAAAAATTCGAACCTATTGTTACCCAGAATCCAATGACTATCAGAAGGTTTTTCATTATAGTGATTGAAAAATATCTAGGCAAAAGATGAAATTCAAAGAGATGCGTAACGATTTTCCTCTCTTACCGGCTCAAGGACAAACTGGCGTAATTCGCTACGCCGTAATGAAATTCCTCTCCGTTCTTCCAGTACGCATGCGGTGGAGATGACGGATTCTCTTCAAAAGTAAATTATACGGACCGACAGACAGTCAACCCTTTGACAGATTTGGCCCAAAATTTTATACGGACCTACATTCATGACGATAAAACTGTGTATAAAATTTTATCCATCTGGCTTTTCAAGTTTTTGAGTCATAGCGTTCGCATGACCTCGAATATACAGACAGACAGACTTCCCGTTGACGGATTTTGTCCAAAATTTGATAGAAACCTACAAATTATGTTTAAAGACCACATACCAAATTTCATCCCCGTAGTTCTAATAGTTTTCGAGTTATCGTGTTCACAGACAGACAGACATAATTCCAAAATTGTGTTTTTCGGACTCAGGGAGGTCTAAAACGTGGAGATTCGTCAAAATCTCGAGTTCGAATTTTTTGATGATATCAATACTTTCTCTTTGTATACTTCGTATACGAGAAAGTAAAAACATGAAAAGTACATAATTGGAATAAAGTATTAATTTCTGTTATTAGAAAAAGACTATTATTTCAAAGCTAATGATATTGAAATAATCAGTATTCGGGAAAAAAATTTCCATTCAATACATGCATTCAACAGACTTTCCATTTTCAACCAATGATGAAGGGAGAATAAATCACTTTTAATAAGATCGATTTGTTAAATTAATTAATCATTGTAATTGTACGTCATTTCTTCAAAGAAAATTTTTGAATTGATATCAACGGAGAGTTGATTTGTTCTCAATTTCTGCTCACCATTTCTAAAATATTCATTTCAACTTTAATAATAATGTTTATTTCTTTTTCTTCATAATAAAATAATCACTATTCATTTGCTCCAATAGCAAATAACTCGTTCTAAAAAT
>BGPR01023848.1:0-23835 GCA_013235015.1 Araneus ventricosus | reverse complement strand
CACATTTTATACTCTTTCATTTTTCGATTTATACTCTATCTACCACAGCGCTTTTGAACTTGCAGCTTTTAGCGCATTCATTGTGTATGTGATATATATATATATTTCCACCTGTTCATCGTTCCGAACATCCTACACTCCCCTGGCAACAGCCAAAGTTAAGCGCGAAAACTGTTACTTGATAGCCTGTTCACACCTCTTCAACGCCAGTTTGTACCGTGACCCTCCGCATACTCTGCCACGTCAACATCCGTCCTTCTGGTGCGTAAAATACTTATTCTTACTTTTCTCTAATGTTATGACATTGTATTTCTGTTTTAATTATTCAAAACTTCTCTCTCTGTTTTTGGTTTGGCATTAGGGATGAAAATCAGTGTTTTAGGCCTTACGGCGTAACTGATTGCAAGAAAATGTGAAACTTTTATATTTAGCAATTCACAATAACTTCATCCCCTGAAGAAACGTTATTGTGCTTTTATTGCGTTTTTCATTTCACATTTTAAACTCTTTCATTTTATGATTTATACTCTCTCTCTCTCTCTGTATATATATATATATATATATATATATATATATATCGAAATATCAGCTCAAATGTCAGCAAATTTGGTAGGGAGACTAAAGATGGCATGGGGACAATATTCTGTAATAAAAAAATATTTCCGTATGTCGCCGATAGGGGGAAAATGTGGCGCTTTTGCCGTCTACACAATTAAGAATCAAACAAATGAACGACAAAGAATACATTTCAGAGCAAAACTACTTTAATACAGCAAATGAACTGCCCCATTGGGCTAGAGAGATAAAATTACAGTGCACCACGGTTCTTTATTCAGTAAAATTACTTACTCGGCGAGGGAATCTGATGACCCTTCAATATGATCACCCTTCTCGTGGACCACACATTGCATCCTGTGCACAGCATTTTCGATCGCCATTCTCCGCGGATCTAACCTCATACGGCTTCTTCCTGTCGCGTTATTTGAAGTCTAAGGTCTATCTTAGTGGGGTCTTGGCGTTGATGACCAAGGACAACATATTGCGGACTGTGCTGAGCATTCCTGGTGATAATTTACTTTCGGTCGTCGATAATGTTGTGTACAGGATGCAATGTGTGGTCCAGGAGAAGGGTGGTCACATTAAAAGATGTCTGTTGCTATGGTGCATTGTAATTTCATTTCTGTAACACTTTTGGGCAGTTCATTTGCTGTATTATGCGATTTTGCACCGAATTTTCTTCTCTGTTATTCATTTGCCTAATTCTCAGTTTCGTAGATTACAACAGTGCCACATTCTCCCCTATCGGCGACTTTCGGAACTGATTTTTTTTTTTATTACAGAATCTTTTTCCCCATGTCGTCTTTAGTCTCCCTACGAAAATTGGTGGCATTTGATAGTTCAAAATACAGATGGCTGTGAGTAGCGTCAGTTTTAAAAAAATCACCCTGTATGTATGTAAAATTATCCATTCTAAGACTATATTTAAAACACTTTTTAAAAATGAAATTAATTAGATAAACAAATCATTTGGCTATAAAAAATAAATTAAATTAAAAAAATCGTTTACACGAATATATTTCAAAAGGTAAGAAAAAATTGAATTGCAAAGCCATATTTATCTTTTGCGAAAATTGCCTAGCAACGCGGAAAGAATAAATGTTGAAGAAAATATTTTTGCTATTCTTTCGAGAGTAAATTGGAATTTAGATATCAATAAAAGTCATTAATAAATATGTTGTTTTGAAAAGAAGACGTCATAGAGCATCATACAATGTTGGAAATAAAGTACAATACTTACTAATTTATTCAGCTTTCAAATACAGCATGAAAAGATTTCATTTTTAAATATAAACTTTTTTTGCATGTTATAATGCTAACTAAAGGGAAAAGGCACCACTACAGCAATTACGCACAAAAATTTCACGACGACAGTTGAGGGTAAAACGAACGTATCCCACAAAAGAATAATTTCTTTGACCAAAAATGGCTACCGTGGAAACACGAAATCTGACTGGTTAGATTTTCAGTCTAAGCCCAAAAGTGGAATTTATATCACGGTATCAAAAGGCTTCTCCCTTCACTTCTTTGAATCCTGTAACGTCTAGATTAACCAGACGACTGACTCTATCTCCAATTTTAGTGCAAGGCAATCTCTTCATTCATTTCTCCTTCGGCTATGTGAAAAAATTGCCTCATTTCCATCCCTTGAATACTCCGACCGAGATTTCGAACGATTGGAAACATGGCAAAAAAAATCTTATTGAAACATTTTCAGAAGATTGAAGAATTGGGACTCAGCGGCCGTTATTTGGAACTGGGAAAAACGTGTTAAACTTACCGTCATGAAATGGTTTCGGAAGACATATGATCAATTTTTCCAGTGGATGTATTCTTTCATTAAATCTAGGAAGAAAATATGTTTGCTATTCTTTCCAGAGTAAATTGAAAGAAACATATGCTGAAATGAGATGTGACAAACTTTTTTCTATTTGCAGTTGAGCAAAAATATCTGTGTTCCTCTACTTTTATAAAGATGGTTTTGATTGTTTTTGGAGTTGCGCGGTCCTAATACAGCTATAGAGGTTGGAAAGGATATTAATAACAAGAAATTGATTTTAAATGTGAAAATGCAAGCAAATGTTACTTTTCTTTTTCTTTGTCACTCATTCTTTTTTCAAAAATCGTTTATTTTTTTCGATTTTACTATTATTTTTTTTGTAACATGTATTGGGCAATCTGGAAAGAGAACAATTTTTACGTTTCATGAATGGCATGTTTGCGTAAATGTCAGGATAATGAGTGACCTTAATATTCAAGAAGTATAGCTCAAATTTATTAAATCAAGCCGTCTTCAAAATAACGAAAACATTTTTAAAATTAAAGCTATAGTTTAATATTTTTCTTTTAGGCTCTTAATATCCCAATCAAATTCTTTTAATTTATAGAGTATTTTTTTAGTGACCTTATAAGCATGGACTCGAAATTAGTCCACTTCAAAATCCATTTTACTGACTTAATGCTATATGACGCAAGAATCCTCATTTTCATAAAATATTTTTTAATTGCGCTTCACTGCGGAAAGATATAATTTTTTAAATACATGTTTCTCAACACTATTCATTCTTAATTTTTATTTTTATATTTCACAAAATCATTTAATAAAATACAACAATAAATCTTAAGAGACTGAGAAATTATTCGAGTGCAGCAGGTTTATGTTTTTAAAAAAATTCGCCTATAAAGGGAACATCAATGTATAAATTCCATTGACTTACGTACAAAGCAAACTAGCAAATAAAAAAATTAAAATAATAAAATAAATATAATAGCACAGCGTTAAATCATGATTCCTGCATAATTTTAGCAGAATGTGTTACAGCAGGAAAACAAATCATGTTTCAGAATGATTAACAAAAGAAAAGGTAAGGAAATAGTCGATCCTGGAAAGAGAAATATTTGAGAGATTAAAGAGGACAGCATGGAATTGTTCTAATACAATAGGTCAAAATTTTGCTCAATTGTATCAGTACAATGTAACGTTGAAAATGTGATTGTATCCTTCCACAAGAATTCTTAAAATATCTGTGAAGTAAGTAAATTACTTGAATACAATTTATTAAATACCGCATTTCAGAATTCTTCAAAGCAAAACATTAATTATAAAATACTCTCTGCAAATCCTTCCCCGCAATTCTGAATAAAAATCAGCTATCTATAACTGAACTAATCAATATTAGTGATTTAGAGGTGACTCTTTTCAAAGCATTTATTTAGTCTTATCTTCACTGTCAATCACGTGGCTTTAGTCCCCAGTACGTGATAATTTGCCGGACTATAAAATATATCATTTTTTCAGCCTCAAATGTATCGAATTTTGTGCCAACAGAACACAATTTGCAGGAGGCTTTGCTTTTTTGCTTCTGTTTGAAGAAAACTGCTGCTGAAAGCCAAATAATGCTGCATGAAGTTTATGCTGAGAATGCTCCATCCATTTTAACACATGAGTACTGGTTTAATAGTGTTAGATTGCAAATATTGCATCAAAATCATTTTTCGGTTTTGTCAGTATTTTTAATTAATTTAATTCTTCGCCACTAAAGTTTCTTTCTTTTCTTGTGGCAACTTTGGATAATTTTGAAATTCAAACGATAATTTTAGCCGTTTCATTTAATTTCTAAATTTTACTTAATTATTTACTTTGTTTTCGATTTAATTATTATTTGTCTTAACTTTTGTTGTTGTTTCCATTAAGGTTTCAACTTTATTAATTTTTAAATTCAAATTTTGCAACGGGACTATTTCTTCGCCATCTTGGTTCGCGTAGGTTTTTGGCGTTATCAGTTTTTGGGCGTCTGTATCTGGAATCGTTTTCCGTTACGATTTGAATTCTTTGTGTGATGGGGTAAGCGAGTGGTTGGTGTTGTTCCAGCTGCGGGCCCCCAGGGCCGGTTGGGCCTGGGGTCTTGTCTTGTCTTGCCTCTGCTTTTAATTTTTCCGTTAATATTTTTTGTATTTTTGAGTCTGAAGCTGAAGATTTTTATTATTCTTCATTGGTATTCCTAAAAAGATGCAATTTGAAAGACCACAGTGATGAATGCTCTAAAAAACGAGATGAATTTTTTTTCTACAACACTATTCTGGAACAATCTGCGAATTAAGGTGCTGTGTGTGAAAGAAAGCAGTTCTTTCTTCTTCATTTTAAAATGTTCTCTGCTACATGGTGGCATGAACGCTGGTTTTCATCAATGTTACAGAGTTATAAATGATCATCACCTTTTACAAGATCTGCAATATGAGTAATACCTTCAGCATTTTTCTTCTTCATCGTAATAATGTGTACTCTTAATTACGGAGATCATGATCATATTTTAAGCGTCTATTTCTGCTGAACGTCTTTTTCCCATCTTCAGTTTTTCCGATTTTTGAGTGAGTGATACAAGTCTAAAAAAATGGCCGAAGAAAATGTGAAAGTGTGCAAGTAGCATACTGCAAATATCATTGTTGAGTGAAGATAAGGCAAATTCACTTGTTAAATAATATTCATCAATTCAAGAAGTGTTTCTTATGTGGAAATGAATAATGATCATTACATCTCTTTCAAATTTAGGTTGTTTTTTTTTACTTTGTGTTCTGAAATAAAATTCTTAGGCCTGCAGTACTAATGTGTAGCTACAATTTTTATTTTTTGTTTTGTTTGATAAATGTTCATTCCTGAGCATCTATTTTTATGCATATATCTAATTTTTGTGGCAGTAATTAATTTCAATATTAATAATTGTTAAATAAAAAATTATTTAAAATTTAATAAATTTGTTTTTGTTTAATTATTTTTTAGCATTGTACTACCACTATATGCGAATTGACATTTAATTAAGTAGCTAGGGTTTTCAGGTCAGCAAAGGTAGGTGATTATATCAGTATTGCTAGAATTGCTTATTATTGTGTTATTTAATTTAGTACCCAGAATTAATTAATTGTTCAATATATATTATAATTTAAATTTTATTTCTGGGCATCTACCTTGCTTCAATGTTTTTATAAATATCCTAGCTACCTCATCAAATATTTAATGCCGTGACATTTTGGTTCCCCAACATTTTTGATTTTTAACAAATAGATATGAAAAAAGTGATTTTGACATGGAAGATAAGGAACATCCAGGACAGGCAAAAAAGTTTTAAGATGAGGAAGTGGAATCTTTAGTTGATAAAGACCCGAGTCAAACGCAAGAATAACTTAGAGAATCATTAAATGTTGATCGACTAATGATTTCCAGACGTTTATAGGCCATTGGAATTATTTGCAAGCAAGGAAATCGGGTGCCGTACGAAGCCCAGGGCCATTGAAAGTCGCAAAATGACCTGCCAAGATTTCCTTCAAAAACACAGAATTAAAAGTTTTTCGCATTATATCGTTACGGGTGATGAAAAATGGATACACAACGATAATCCGAAGTTACAAAATTCATGGGGCAATCCATCGACATCAGCGCCAAAGACGAATATTCATGGCGCTCTGTATTTCGTAGCGTCATTAAATTACATTATTGTATTTCGTAGCATCAGATGGGTGTAATGTATTATAATCTGATATAAGTAACTAAATCATCATTGATGAACACTTATCGCAGCGTATCCATTTTTCATCACCCGTAACAATATGATGTGAAAAATATTTAATCTGTGTTTTTGAAGCAAAAATTGGCAGGTCAAATGATGCAACTGAGCCGATCATTCAAGTGAAAATAGTCAGATTATGCGAAAAGACACATCAAAGCTATTTTCGACCGCGACAACGCTCGGTATCATGTTACGAAATCGGTCAAGGAAACGTTAGATGCGCTTAACTGGGATGACCTACCACACCAGCTGTATTCTCCAGATATTGCTCCTTCCGATTGCCACATATCTTTATCTATGACTTATGGCTTGTCTGAGCAGCTTTTCCATTCTTTTAAGGATAATGAAAAAAGGATCGATTCTTGGATAGCCTCTAAAGGTGTGTTGTCCGTTCGACGTGGAATCCACCTATTACAAGAAAGATAGTGAAATTCCGTCGTCGCTAGCGATTGACAATGATCAATTCATCAATAATCAATTTGTAATATTGATTGATAATAATTGATAATTGATAATTTGCAATATTTTTTCACAATGAAGCCGTGTTTTCACCAAAAAAATCCCTTAAAATTAATTCCCACTCCTAATAATACAATGTAATAAACTGTAACTGTATTATTGACTGAATTTACAATATCCAAATGAAGAACTAATTATTTCTTTACTGTTATAAATTTGTTTTCTCAATGACGATCTTCACTGAATTCAAAGGAAAGTTAACTCAGAAGATTTAAAGAGATTTTTTTACAAACTAATATTTTCTTTAATGTTTAATTTAGCAAATCATTTAATGCTCTTAAGCTATTACAACTGTGTTATATATGAGTCAAATGTTAGTTAAAACACTTCTTTGAATTCTTATACCACTGGTTTGAAACATCAACATTTTTCCTTTGAAATCTTTTTGATAAAAGTTGTTAATTTTTCATAAGAATAATTTTCAACCACTATAAAACCTTTCTTCCTTAAAACCTATGAAAGGTTATAAAAAGCATCTAAGGAAGAAACTCACTGACTCAAAGTATAAATAAAGCGGCGAATCAAAGAAATGAAGCAGGGAGTCAAGCTGCAAAAAACAAAAACAAGAGAAAAGGAAACGTAAAAGTCGAAAAAAAGTAAACAGATATTCTTTATCAAATGCAAGTGAGGATGAAATCCAAAGGAAACGAAGAAATAAAAGCAACACTGTTATTCAGAAGTTTAGTTTCATATGTTTTAACTTTTTTCTCCAAGAATGGTGAAAAATCAGATTTTTTCAAAGGGTAAAAACCATTAACGAAGATTACTGTTTACTAGTACTATACATTAAATAATGCATTTCCCTGAATTCCATCTCCATCATCTAATTAAAAATAGAATACTTCTTTGATAAAGAAATATTATCTATTGTGTTCGTGAAAAATTAAGGCATCTATTAATACATTATCTACTAAAAAACAAAAATTTCTGCTAATTAAAATATCTACTAAAAAACAAAAATTTCTGCCAATTAAAATTTCTGCATGCAGATTTAAATAGAATAGAATAATCCCACCCACCTCCAATTTTATTGAAATATTAGTGATTGAATGAAAAACTTAATTTGCCCTCATGCTTTAATATGATTAGTGTTGCTTATCATTGGCTTAATATTAGCTATAAAATTATGAGTTTCGTTTAAAGATATACTCGTTTGTCCCATAGATCTAAGAATTTACAGAAATCAATAAAATTTCTATATCGCTGCATATACTCCTAAGATGAATATTAGTGGAAAGTTCTAGAATTCTGCATGAATTCTGTATCAGTTGGAATTGTTTGCTCCAAGAGTTATTACAATGACTTCGAAACACCTACACGAAATCTTCAAGTCAAAAGAGATTCGTGAATCATTTTTGTCTCTTCTGAATTAACGATAAAAATAATAATATTCAAAGTCCATATAGTATCTGACTAAAATGGAAATATATTTATGTTACATCGAAAAGACAGCACGTTTCCTCAGCATAACACACGTGGCTGAATTAGGAGTTTTAGCTTATTTCTACTCAAAATGAAGCTGATAAATTCACTTGAAAATCACTCCATCTTGGAGTCGACACAGACAGCGATAAAAGAAGGTGGAGGCTTTGCTCTAGCAGGGAGCCTTTTTTGTTCTTTTTGGTCTTTGATGGCTGTTTCCATGTTTTTTCTATTATTAAACGGATTGAAAAGAACTTTGGAATGAATCGGGGATGATAGCCTTTGCAGCTGAAAATCCCATAACTCCATTAATAAATCAAGCTCAGACAGCAACATCATTTTGAGTTAAGTAAAAAAGCAGTATTGTGGCGCAGTGAGAACTGTATCATGTTAGAGTCCGATCCACTACTTCGAACCCGATTAAGATCTTCGAACTTCTATTGTAATTTCGTGCTGGAGCCTTTTGTAATTTGCATTTTTAGTTGTTCTGTTTTGTTTTAGTTCTGTTCTACAATATGGCAACAGTCTTTTGCCATTGATATATGTTGTTGTGTTTTGTGAAATAAATTGCCTTAAAACCTTTCTTATAGTTTCTTTTCATTGCGTTATCTTTTATTTTAGAAAGCGTTACAGTTTAAAGTTTTGTAATATGTTTATGGTCGGAGGATATAATACTAATTGGAGTCAGGAAACTTCTTCATTCATCCACCACCATAGTGTAAAGGAATTCACAGTGAAAGAACTCTCTACGAAGAAAATATTTTTAAGATTTAGACGGCTCAATATTCATGAGCAAAATCAGCAAACAGAAAAATTTAATATAATAATATCCAATTGCTTAGTAAATAATTATAAACACTTAATATTTTGAGATCTAACAATATTCCAAAGAAATGTATAGCAAACACATCATCTTACATTGCTGAATAACATCAACAAATATGGAAATCTGATGTCAAATCCGATGTCTTTACAGAAGGTAAAAAGCGAATAAAATGAAAGAAATGAGATAAGAGAACTTGAAGGGTGAGGTGAAAAGCCCTTATTGCCCCTTCAGAATCGAAAACCCCTCTCTGAAAATTCTCTTCTCTGAAGGTTTGATGTTTCTTTTCCACCCTTTGCCGAGAGGAAGATAGAAACATAGCTTTTCTCTCTGTCCCCAGGTGTGCTACGGGTTTTTAAATCTGTAGAAATCTCTCCATTTGCTTCCCTCAAAATGCAAAAGGTGAAATTCCATATCCGTTCCGGTATTTCCACAAAAGGGTAGGATTCGGGAGTATTAAGAATTAGAATGCAGTAATTTATTTTAATGGAATCCCTTTGGATATAGTTACATCATTCATTCCAAGAGAGAAGCTACGTTGGCTTTAAATGTAGTTAGAAGATCATAAATCCTTCTATTAAACTGGCAAAAAAGAAAGGATATTTTATGGCTGAAAGCATTTCAGTTGCTGCGAATTCCTTTAAGGGATTAATTATGCATTATATGATAGTGTCGAGTCCTACAGAAATTTTTGGATAATAAAATCTTCATCGAACAATGTATTGGTGACAAAATGCAAAAACGAAAATGTTCATGTCCAGAGATTTCTCGGTCAAAATGTAAATAACAACATAAAAATAAAGTATGATATATTGCGTGCTTTATGGCATACGGAGCCAATAAAATACTTTAAACTCATTAGCACTAAAACTACGAAATTAATCACATTACTTTACGCTTTAGAAGCCTGGTTGTACGTTCATATTTTTACTGAATGCAGCCACCCGAAGAATGAAAATAAGCTTGCATTAATGGACATTAATAAAGGTTAATCATCATAATATTTCACAAAGAAATAGCTTAAATATGATAAAAAAAGTTAAGATATGCATGACTTTTTTTTCTTTATTAAACTGTTAGCGCCCAGCTTCCTATTTATAGGACAGTTACATTTTACTTCCGTGGCTAATCCGAATGCATTCCATTGATTCTTTTTTTGTGCTTAATTATGAAGTCAATAGGTATTACCAAACTCCTAAACAGTTTAATAGTTTTCCTCGGGCATATGCCACCAGTTAGCCAGATTTTGGAGTCAAAATATCGTTATTTTGAATTTTTTAATTTTACCTTTGATACATTTTTGAGGTAATGCAAGTGATTAGAAAGTAATTTTTGTTTTTTTCTATTTTACGATATTTTAAAAATCTGTAATATTTATATTAAAAAATCGGGTTTTTTTTTAAAATTTTTTCCCTAAAAAATTAAAAATAAATGAAATCAAAAAGAAATTTTTTCTCCGAATTTTATTTTACATCACAGTTTAGTTAATCTTGGTGTTCTGAGCATCATTTAATAGAAATTTATCAAATCTATGCTTTAAAATAATTTGGGCGTTCATAGATTGAAAGCCGTAAAAAATTCCCCATTGGTTGATTTATATTAAATGTTTGAATTCGAAAGAAATGGTTTGGTGTAGCTCATTCACTCGGTGAAATATTTACTATCATATTGTTAATGAGTAGGTAGTAAGTGGAAACAGCATTATGTTTCTTCGTTGAAATCGAAATTTTATGAGAATACACTGTTGGATATACGTAATTTCGAAAGTAACTTTAACAGCTTCAAAAGTCGTTTAAACAACAAATATTAATCAATGATTTATAATTTTTTAGCTAATTGAAATATACCTAAATTTTATCTTTTATCCATCTCTTAACAGTAACAACTAACTTAACAGTTAGTCGTCACGACTCGCGTTTAAAATTCGAATGATTTATCTAATTAGATGACTCCTTGTCTACTATCTATTAACTACAATAGAGGAGGTATCGTCTGATAGTGAGTTTTAAATTTTATTTGATTGCCGTGTGAATCGTATTTGATTCACATAGCGATTAACGTGCCAAATCAAGAAAATGCCTGAATTAAAAAAATAAATTCTTATTAGCTGTCTGTATTTTGTATCCGAAGTTTCTGATTTAGTTTTCCTGATTTCGAAAGGAAATCCAGAAACTTCGTCATTGTACTCATTGAAGAAATGTGATGTGTAGGTTTCAAACAAATTAAATCAAATCAATAAATTAATCAACTATAAAATGTTTTGGAAATTCCGAAACCATCTTCTGAGATTGTAATATAAATTTTATGTATGTTATACCAGGATATGCATTGTTTAAGAAAACCAACTCATCCACTTTCGCACTTTATTCACGGGATGCAGGAAACAAGCACGAAACAACACTGATAAACAAAGATTTCCAATAATGCAATTCTCCTTAATTGCTGTAATATAGTTTCCCGATAGTTCAGCTAAACAATAGCTTCGCTTTGCTTAACCACGAACTTCTATTATCCCGCGGTCAAATGAAAGCCTTGAATGACTAGAATTTAAAATCACTGAAGAAAATCTGAATGTATTTTAACATTTGAAAGTTTATTCATTCTAATGTTGCCTATATATTCAATAGATATTATAAATTAAAATATTCCTTCGAAAGAAACACTAATTCTTTATGACTGCATAATTTTTTGAAAATTTATAATTGAAACGGTATAATTTAGTTGCATATTGTTACGAACATGGAATGTCGCTTCCCGGCAATAGTAATCTTATGGTTAGGAAAAGATATTTACAAATGTTCTTACAATTATTGAGGGAGGTCACCCAATAACCCCGATCTTGGCGACGAGCTTGACGATCATTTTAACAACTTGGCGAAGAAAAGGTGATACTCAAAAATTCTAGAATTTTCGCGATATCTCTCATAGGAGTCGAGATCCGGATTTCTCCAGAGATTTCCATGTGCCGTCACGCCTTGGTAGGAAGACTATAAATACGCGGCTGTATGGATAGATGAGAACGTGTGTGATCGACTGGAATTGTCATTGGAGTTTTATCCGCAGTACGAGTTGATAGACGCCTAACGGTACTGAAAGTACTATTGTTGTTATTTTTAGTGAATTGCTGTTTTTTGTGTTTGCTAATATGTGAAAGTGCTGTTTTACCTGTTACCTGTGCTTCACTCTTCCCGGAATATTCGGGAATAAAGCTTCAATCTCCGTTATCCTGCTTGTTGGGCTGTTTTCACCGTATACACACAAAAAGATTTTTGTAACAATATGTTGTCCTTTGTTTGCTAAACACATTTAGTTTTATATTCCTTGTGGAAAGTATAAAATCTATATAAATAGAAATAAAAATTCATAAATAGTTTGAACGCTAAAGAAATCTAAACTATTGAACGGATCTTAACTATTCAACAGATTTTAAATAACTAACATAACAATTGAAAAAATTTTGCTCAGAAATGCTGTGAAGTTTATACTGATAATTTCCACTGCTACGTGATAGGTAGGAAGAAAAATTAAAGGGTATAAAAGGATGATTTGCTGACGATTCTAATGCACCCCAAATTTTCTGTTTTACACTTGATTTGATCACTCTTTTTCAAATGAAAAAAGAGTGGCCGAGGTATACCATCTTCCTCTACTGTGCAATGATACTTCATTGTGAAAGCGGTATTTGGAGGCATCATGCAACTTTCAAAATTCCGAATGCAATTTGAAAGATTCAAGCAGGCTTAATACGAACTAATTGAAATAATTTTTAATTTTTTTTCTTGGAAACATTTTAAAATATTGCTAATTAATTCAATTCGTTTTATGATGTATTGTTTGAGCAACAGCAACAAATCTACAGAAACACTATGTGCACAAAGTCGTTTTTCTTTTATTTATCTTACCAGTGTCTCAAATAAAATGGGAAACCTTTCGTACCATTATTCCTTTTATCACATTAAATGTCACCAAAAATGCTTTCTCCTATTAAAAGAATTTCATATTTTCAAATATCTTCTTTCCCATCTCAAATTAAAAGAAAGATAATCATTAAACTTAAAACGTATTTTTTATTTAAACATTATTTTATTGTTCTCATGTCACGAACTGTCGTCGGAAAATATGATTTAGTTTTCACAGTTCTATTTCTAGTGAAGTGAAGAATCCTTAAACATATTTGTAGGATTGGATTTATTGGACGACATTACTTTCGAGATGTCTTCTTTCTTTTAGAAACGATTCATTCTTTTCAAGTGGATAAATTACAAATAAGAATAGCAGCTACATAATAGAAGACATGATTGAGCCTTTGATGTTCAGATATGAAACGTGATTAGATTCACAGAAAAGAAGAAACGCTGAAAATATTCTGCTATCATGGTTGAAGAATTTTGATCCTGCGAGTTGAAACTGTTATTTCAAGTCTTCTTTATATCAGCTTTTATTCAACTTGACTATCGTGCCCTCAAATCTTGAGATCGATTTCTTACCCGCTTCCAATCGAGCTACAGCTTTGAAATTTAGCACAGTGGTGAGTTTCCGGTGACAATACAATATTATGTAAAAAAATTTGCAATCTATACTCATTTTAAACCTGAAAAAATTATATTAAAATTTTAGCCCTATATTTGGGTAATAAAGTTTGGAAGGTGGTAACCTCACGTTATGTAGGGTAGTAACAACACCACGAAGCTAACAGAGAATACGCTATACTTCCGGCGCTGCACCGATGAATGACGTAATAACTCGTGTTTCTACGCGTCTTGCGTTTACTTTCTATTAGAATTCGTCAACAACCAGATTTTTATTTACTTCGTGTGCGCCAAACGTTTCTCACTCAAAGCAAAAAGAGAAAGTTGTGTAGAACGATTCCCTTTTTTTTCTATTACATTACTGATAATAATTGTAAGTTATCACGTAATATATTACGGATTTATATTTCAGAAAGTTAATGTCATTAAATCATTTTAAAAATGTAATTGCACATATGTATATAATAATTTTAATATGTGTTTTATATTGGAGAATTCAATAATTGAATTTGGTTTACTATGCCTAACATGTCGTGTGTATTCATGTCAGCCGTCACTAAAAAGTAGAAAATAAAATAAATAATAAAAAAATTAAGGTATAAGCTTTTATTCATTCGAAAAAATGAACGCAAACGTTAAAAATATTTTTCTGACTACAATTAAATGTATGG
Organism: Araneus ventricosus; assembly: GCA_013235015.1. NCBI lineage: Eukaryota > Metazoa > Arthropoda > Arachnida > Araneae > Araneidae > Araneus > Araneus ventricosus. The sequence goes on along the minus strand of BGPR01023848.1, from coordinate 9,752 downwards.
TTTGAATAAAAGCGTGGGCGCCTTTACCTTCTAGGAATATTCCTTTGTTTAAGAAAATATACACAAAATATAATGTGCTATATAAGGTACCCACGCTTTTATTCGAAACACGTATTTTATTGTAATCAGAAAAATTATTTCCAACTTTTGCGTTCATTTTTTCGCATGAATAAAAACCTATACCTTAATATTCTTTTTATTTATTATAAGTGAAACCTCTACTGGAATTGACAGTATGGCGTCGGGAACGAACGATCTTTTTATGGACCTTGGGTTCAATGTTGGAAAACTCCCGCTATATCAGTAAAGCGTACAAAACATTTCCAATGCATTGTATTAAACACTATTCATAAAGCAATATTAAATTATAGGGAAATACAGAATTCGGGTATATTCTATATTGCTTTGTGAAAACAGTTTTATATCTAAATTTGGTGCTTTCCAAAATCGAATTGCTTACGGCCATTGAATTTATAAAAGTCTATGGAAACACTAAAGCACCGTTTAAACTTTCGTCATTTATAGATCTTATAAACAATCAACTGGAAAAATTAGAATAAATTCAAAAATAAAATTTTAACTTAAACTTTAAACAAGCACAACAAACAATTTATTTTTAAACAATGTTTAATTGGCGCGTATTTGCAACAGCAAAAAAAACACAAAGAACAATAGAAATCAATAAAGACAAAAAAACTAATATAAACTCAGAGGTAATCGAAAAAAACAAAACTCAAAGATCATTTCACATATTTCTCATTAATACACCGTTTCATCATATTCCCGATTCAATTCTAACCAATCTACTGATTAAGTACTTCGTTTATGTGAAGCAAAGCTTTAGCTTTACGTCAATTCCCTCTGTCTAAAATTCGCTCATTTTCTGCATTCTGACTAAAGATTTTATTAACAAATCTTCATTTGGGTAATAAAATCTTGAGTCAGTTTCGAGTAGTATGTGAATTATAATACCGATATCATGACTTAAGAATTATTCACAGTTGATGAATTAATAGAAAATAAATTGTCTGGTGCTAATTTAAGAGATGGTGAAGAAAAATGTAATTTTAACTTCCTTTAAACTTCCTTTTTTACTTCGAACTTATTTTTTTCGCCAAAACACTACGGAAAACCATTGAATGAACTTAATACTGTTACAAACATGGAAAGTCGCTTCCCAGAAATGTGAGTCTTATGGTTGGGAAGAGAGTTTTCCAGGGGTAAGTATGAGATGACGGTCAGCAGCCACGTGTGGATCCCTGACCTTAGCGGCAAACTTGGCGACCATCATGGTGACAATTTTGGCGACTTTGGCGACGAAATATGCGATCTCAAAGGTGATGGAATCTTCTCGATATCTCTATTAGGAGAGGAGTTATGCTTGAATGTACTAGATCATTCCACGTGACGTCACGGCGTGCCGGAGGAACTATATAAGGAGAGCGCTTGGATGATGGAGGGAGTATTGATCGACTGGGATCGCCTTGGAGCGCGAACGTCTTTGGAGGTCTATCCGCTGTGCGAGCTGGTAAGCTGTTAGAAGTCGAGCGGTAGTAGTGTTGACACATTGGGAACGACTTTAAAGTTTCGTCTGCAGTGCGAGATAGGAAGCTGGTGAGTTGAGTGCTATTGAAAGTGCTGTTATTGTCGTTATTAGTTATTTGCTGACTGTTTGTGTTCCTATATCTCAAAGTGCTGAACTGTTATTACCTGTGAATTGTTGTCTGTTTACGTTGCTAATCTGCGCAAGAACTATTGTTTCCTGTACCTGTGCTACATGTTTTCCTGCATATTTTTGAATAACCTTCATTCTCCATTATCCTGCGTGTTGGATTGTTCACACCATACACTCACAGAAAGACTTTTGTAACAATACGATACCTAATTCTGTACTTAATACTCACAGACAATCAGCACGACAGGCGACGATTAAAGACTTTCTATTTAAATGCCTACCTACTGGAACATAAATCCTACAAAATAAGAAATGTGTAGTTAGTAATCAAAATAAGCATTAAAGGTGTAATTTTCTGAGTTTTATGGAAAATGTTTAATTTTAAAATTTCGAAATTGTTTTCAGTACTATGCAGTGATATGCTAGCACTATCTTAAAACTTTAAAATTATTACTTTTAAATGAATTTGCTGTAGTAGCATCAAATTTGTAGTAATCAGAGTTGATTATTAAAATTTTGGTTATTTCTTTATTTAAAGAAAATGCACACTAGAGACAAGAACCCCAGTTACAAAGTGCATGGCCCAAAAAGCACACAAATAACAAAACCCTAAAGACATTTCAAATCATATTAGAAAATTAAAAGTTGACTGTCAATAATTAAAAAACATAAAAAATATACTAAATGTAAAATGTTTAAAAACCTTAAAAACATAAAGCAAAAACGCATTAATAATTTAGTAATTGAATACAGACGCATATAAAAAATTTACAAAAACGATGCAGTGTTTAAAAATCGAACACAGTAGAATATGGAAGCATTAAAACCCATAAAAAAACTTTAAAATTTAATACTGTCGAAATGTAAAATGATGAAAGGAAACGCATCATGAATTTTAAAGCAGCAGACACTTTATCTTAAAAATATTAAGAGACATATAAAAAACATCTTCTTCAGAAAACCTTTTAAAAATTTTATAAAATTTGTACAACTAGAATTCGTTCACATAATTAAATTTCAGGAACACATTTTGAAATAAACTGTTGGCTCTCAGAGATCTGGAAAGCACAGAAAAAGTTATTTAGCTTAGTATTCCACTGCAATAAATCAGATTATTGATAACTTTGTAAAAGAAAAGCAGACTAAAAAGATCACGTTTAGACTTCAAACTAGTTAAGTCAAATATCACAAGCCTCTTCATTTATTGTCGTTGTACGTCAGTCCCTTTAAAGACATATAAAATGTACTTTACTATATATTTACGGAAACATGAGATAAATGGTAAAACGGTTTTTACAATTTCCAATGTGCGTTTAGAAACAGAGGAAGAAAAATATACTAGCACAAAATCTCAAATAGGGGAGAAAAAATGCTACTTCTGACAAATATTGCAATATTTTCAGATGTGCATTTTTTTTTTCAACTCACGCATTCCGTGTAATCTTCTTTTCCAAACCTACTTCCCACACGTTCATTGCATGAAAAATTGGAACTGGGTTCTTACCAGCAAATATTAAAAGGAGCTCTTTAACACTTTCCAACTGTCTCCTTTTACATGAGAATTCATCACTGTCAACGCTCAGTGAATTCTCGACTAAACATGAGAGTAACGGTAATGTTTTATCTTCCAGATGAAACCATTTTTACTTTTTTTGCAGTTACTATGTTATTTCTACTAGATCAAATGACATTATGATTCAACCTTGTTCCATAATCCACATGGGAACATTTACCTTCTTCCACATAACCACTATGCAGAGTGGAGCTAAAATTACTTTATTTAGTAGACAGATATACCAATGAAGCCAAAATTAAAAAAAGAAAGTAAAACAAGCAATCCTAGAGTAATTTGAAGTAATTAATTTTGAAGAGTAATTTAATTTTATTGTATGATAATAAAAAAATTTTTTCTTCTTGTTCCAGTTTTTATAAATAACTTTTTAAATTTCTTTTTAATTTTGCTTTATTTTTTCTTATTGATTGTTTGCATAATTTATTTAGTAGAAATATCTGACATATGTTTACCTCATCAAATTGTAAATGCAAATAAGAAGCCCATATTAAGTGATGTCAATATCAGTAACTCAGAACTATCAGTAAATTAGTTCTCATATATTGCTACTACTTAACATAAAACAGCTAATTCATTATCGATTTTTGAATTTTCTTTCTTACACGAGACAAGCGGAGTAGATTTCTAATTTGGTTAACTATTACCAATCCCCACTCATGTAATATCGTGTTCAATTTTCTTCCGAGCTAAATTACTATTAATGGCGATCAGAGCAATTTACGTTATGCTATCAGATGCAAATGCCAGATTAATAATCTTGTCTGTAGATTAAGACTGCACTGGTTTCTCGCTTAGGAAACACATTCCATCCAGGCTTTTGAGAAAGAATCATGCAACGCGATAATCAAATCACAACCATCCATTTCTTTTCTTCTCCTCCGAATTTTGCTTTGAGGTTAGTTGCTGCTAAATGATGTGTTCTCTTACGCGTGATCATATTTGATTAAATGCCCCATCACTGTAGAATTTATGGGGAACAAGACTTTTTTCTTTGGAAGAACGAGGCGAAATTAATTTGGGTCGTCTTTGGTAATTTCATTAACTCAGAGAAATAATGGAACCGCAACGTAACTCTTTAAGTAGAGAACTTCTACGATTTGCTTAAAGGTTCTTTTAAGAAGTTAAATTAATTGCAAATGCTGTCTTTCTGTAAAATGTGACTTCGTATAAATAACTGAACTTTTGATGATGGACTTTTGTTCCATTATCTGGAGAGTTCCATGTTTGTTTCTCTTGAGTATTATAGCAATCTCATAATAAACTCCTTGATCTTCAATGGCATAGGGTAGTTTTTGTATCGAAATCAATGATTTAGATACGATGAATAGAAATTAATGCACGTAAATAAAAACCTTTCTAATTTTAAGCAATAAAACTCAATATCCTTATATTGATTATATAATAGATTTTTAACTTAAATAACTGACATCTTAGTTCAACTTTATTGTTTAAAGTTGTAAAATATTTAATGCGCGTTTCTCAGCAATGATAATATGCGCATCTTTTTCTCCCTCATTTTCCTTACAGATTTTCAGTGTGACCAGTAATTAACGCGCTGATATTAAAAATTAATCTCTCAAAAACTACTGATTCAAAAATTTTTATTTAAATTCTGAAACAAAGCACAATACATGGGAATTAGTTGATTACATGTTCGATGTGTCTTCCATCTATAGCTATAATATGGCGCAAACGAAGAGCGAAATTCTGCATCACTCGCTGAAGAGTCGAAGTTTCAGTGATTTCAATAATTGTTTGAATCGCAGTTTTCAGGTCTTCGAATCTCTGGGGGTTTCCAGCGTAAACTTTGTCTTTGATATAACCCCACAAAAATGAATCGCAGGGGTTCAGGTCAGGAGAATAGGGTGACCAATCAATGCCCATATTTTTTTCGATTTGGGGTACCCTAAAGCCACAATCCGCTCATTAAAGTGCTCTTCAAGCAGATCAAACACTTCATTGGTACGATGAGGCATGTTCTCTCAATCTTTTCAGGCGTTTTGACGCTCAGCGGTCGTCCCACATTGCCAAACATGTCGTCGCAAACACTACCTGTTCTCTCGAACTTTTGAATCAAACGATTGATTGTCGACACACTCGGACCTGTTGTCTTAAGCTTAAACTCAGTCGCAAACTTTCTTTGAGTCACAATTGGGCTGTTGTTGTTCGAATAATACATTTCAACAATGAAAATGCGCTCAGAAACGCTATATCTCAACATTTTCACTGAAAAATAAACAACAAAAGCCAACTCAATGAGACTACGCAAAAAAAATCCGCCAACGCACTGAATCTAACCGCCAAGTTTGAACTTGATACGCCAAACAGTTTTCGAGAAATTGACATTTCTTTTCAACGCGTTAATTACTGGTCACACTGTATAAAAATTTGTATTGTATCTAATTCGAAGTAAACAAGTTTTTCCAAATTGATTAGATGTAAAGAGTTATTTTACTAAACATACTTTTGTAGAACATACAAAATTTGAAGCCGAAAAGCTATGCTGTTGTTGTTCATCCGCCATGTTTTTGCAATGCAGCCGAAAGCACAATTAACTAATAAAAAGTCCATTGATCTAGAAAGTTTGATATATTTTTCAAGACAATTCGCCATGCAACACACAGTGCATATATTTACAAAAGTTTACGGAAGGTCTATCATATTATTTCTCTAAATGTTTACAGGAATAAAGTTCATGGTTAAATGCGCCATCATCAGTCTTTTTCTGTTCAATATCGTTTTTTCTTGTTTGGTTATTCTTCTCATGATCGATAAGCGAGCTTTGCCGCGCGTGTGCCCCTCCAAACAAACAACAACTACGAGCGACGATGCTATTAAGGAAGTCAAATAAAGAAATATAGGTTATTCAATAGCAAAAATAACCAAGGGAAGCAATATTATTATAAAGATATTGCGGAAGAAAAGAGTAAACGATTTTTGCAGTTTTGCAGATTATGGAGCGAGATTTAACCCTCTGATTACCTATTTTTTAAAATTTTTATATAGATGAAACATTTAAAAACATGTTCAAATACCGTTGAACAAAGCGAATTGTTATTTACATGCAAGACTTTATTATTATAATATAATTAAACATTTTAAAATTTCAAAGCAAACACAATAGCTTGAGAAAATCGCAGGGTGCAGCCGAAAATAGACTTACTTCCAACCCGCGGGAATCGCTGGATAAACAGTTAGAGTGTTAATAGTGTTTACAATATAAGACTTGGAAAAAATTCCCAAATAATGAAGTCAATTTTGCCAATTCTCAGTTATAAGAATTGACATTATAGCTGAATCAAATGTCACACAATGTACTCAAGTGAATTTTTGTGGATTAAGTTAACTTGTACTTAAAATTATACATGGTGAAAGATTATTTGTAGGAGTAAAAGTGTTCATGATTGGCTATTTTAATACAAAGTGTTTCAATTACTACCAGAACTTATTTTTAAAAAATATTAATTGCTAAACAGTTCCTTGCACATGACAATCTTCAAAGTACTTCTCTTTGGAATTAACACACCGGTAAAACTGAAATTCAGGATGAGTAGTCGTTACTCCCCTCTTTGGATTGCCTATTCTTTGCCGCCAAGAGGAAAACGATATGGTGATGTGAGAACATTTGTTTTGGATGCGCAATGAGATTTTTACAAGTCTCCTGCGCTCGATGCCTGTAGCATCTGAAAAGAAATAATTGTGCACGCAATGCCTGCGGCGTCTAAACTAGGTGCCGAGCAAATATTTTAAATTTACAAAAACATTAGCGACTTCGTTTTCAGCAAACCAGGAACCTAGTAGCTTCGCTTGTTCATTGAATGTTAGGAATCTACGTTTTTATATATTCTAAAATGAGTTCTCACCTCAAAACGTTCCTTCGTCTAAAAGTCTATAGGAGCGAAGAGCAAGGCAGTCTAAACAAAGCTGTTCGGAAATTATCAGAACCGTCAAAATTCAAACCGAAGTATTCCAAACGAAATATTATTCAAATTCAATTAAATCGAGAAGAGTAAAGAGAAGATTAATTAAAACGAGGCGCAAGATGCGACGATGCGCAGGACACCATTATAAACATCACTACTCACCCCAAACAAAACTTACCACATCGCCAAGCCATCTATGTCCTGGCGACAAACGATAGGTGAGCTTAAGAGGAGAGAAGCGAAAGCGCGCTCAACTTTGGTTTAATCAACACACCTAGAATCATCATGTTGCACTTTTCAAAACAGGCTTTTGGTTGGCGCCGTATCCACTCCCGAAGAGACTGTTTGGCTCAATGACGGATGTTCGCGCCCGGATGTCATACGACATTCTCCACCTCGCTCTCGGGAACACTTACACCACTCAGACACACAGGGCCGTGAGAGACACTCTTGTTGACACAGTTATTGGAGTCTGTTGTGAACTTTAGTGGACGGCAGGAAATTTCCATAACGATTAATTTGATTCTAATACTTTCTTTCCTAGCTCTGTGGTACCCTCTTATCGCATATCGCGCTAACAACTCCCAGAAAGTATTGAATAAGTTCTAACCAAAACGGGAAGGAGGGAGCAGGTTCAAGCTTCACGCTCTGAAGGTCGCACAGCTGCGGCGAGTGTGGCTTGTTTACACACACTAATCAGTCCAGCTCATATTTGAACCACCTTGTACGAATGCTTCTATTAAAATATCTTATTCAATCAATTAGAAACGGATGGTATATCATAGTAATATCTACTAATAATAAGGGAGAATGTGTGTGTGTGTGTTTGTCCCTGTGTCTGTGTGTTGATCCTCAACAGGGCAGACCACTAGACTTAGAGCTACGAGATTTTGCACAAACATACTTTGAAGGGTGGGAATGTGCACCTCGGAGCCCTTGTTTTGAAATTTTAATAACAATTTTAGTTAATTAAAAATTAGACGACATTTCGGCGTTTTTTCTTAATAACTCCGAAAATATTACAGAACAAAAATCCTTTTTACACCATCTGAGAGTGCAAAATATTACCTTTCCAATGATATCAATTAAGTTGCCATACAATGTTTCCTCGAATTTTAAAAAAATTTTAAAAATATTTTTTTCATAATTTACAACAATACTTTTCATCGTTGCAACGCAATTCAAACCGTTTTCATTGTTGAAACAAATATTTAATTGCGTGTTTCTCTTCCATTGTTGTAATCTGAGATAGGACCCTAGTACATTTTGCTTCCATATTTTATTTCATTAAGATTTTTGTGAAATCTGTAAACCAAGCTCTCCGAGATATTAACTTGCTTACATTAAGAAACACAAGCTGAAAAGTTATGGTTGCTATCTTTTTCAATCATTTTTCAACATTTTTTTTAATTCAGCTAAAACGCATCTGGTCTTAAATGTGTTGCGTCACTTTAATATTGAAATCAAATGCATATTTTACAAGAGGAATAAGAAAGTGAAGATAGTGCCTCAGCGTGGAATTAGGGGTTACTGGACATGGCCAGTTATCAGATTCCATTAGGTACATTTATATAGACAATGAACAGAACAGGTACAAGGTCACTAATAAAACATGGGCTAAATATCTACCACAATCTGAAGTTTAAAATCACGTTGTTAAGTGAACCATGAATATAAAATGATGCAATATTGAAATGAAATCATATTCCCAGTGAACAAGCTGGTCGTCGAAGGCGGCTAGTTATAAATAAATTACAGGAAATAATTAAAAATCTATTTTAATAAATGCAGAAGGAAGGAATTCATAAGATAGAAATAGCAATTTTTTGTTACAAAAGGTGAGAAACTAGTACAAAATTTAAAATTTATACATTAAGGTAAAATTTGAATCTGTGTTTGTAAATATAACTTTTAAAAATGTTTAAGCCTTTATTCAGATCCATTCTTATTAGCATAATTAACTGCGGTATAACATTTCTTTTATGCTTACAAAATATTTTCAATGCACTAGCAGTATTTCTTAATATCTGATTTTACATTCTTTTTGTTTTATTTTACAGTTATAATCTTTTGGGGTTCTTTTCCCGAGAATATTTCATGTTAAAGATCTGAGTAAACACTTTTTTATGTATACAATGAAACCAAATAGAAAATAATAATAAAAAACTTCAGAGACTTATTGCAAAGAAATGTGAAAAAAATCCTGTTTATTTAATTAAATTAGGAGAAGAATCTTCGGCTTTTTTTTAATCCAGAAGAGAGCTTCTTGCTTTTTATTTCGCAAACAATTCACGTTTGGAAAATTTTATCAAAGTGACATGACTTCTTATCACTTTTTATTCAATAAGTGAATTGATATAAAGGAGTACTGTTATAAGATTTATTAAATAAAGAGTTATTTATTTTCTCAGAGTAAAGAATTTCACCACAAAGTCTTTGGTATCAGTTTGGTCATAAAAGTTTAAGATCACTTCTGGAGATTGAGACAAGAGGTCATTTGAGTCAACATGAAAGAAATGTTTTTTGCTTAAACTAATATTTGATATTCAAAATAGGAAACTAAACTAGCACTGAGAAATTA
>BGPR01023847.1:0-23835 GCA_013235015.1 Araneus ventricosus | reverse complement strand
TGTTTTAACACTACATTTATTGACTCAAACAACATGAAAAATAATTCACTTCATTTAAAACATTTCTTTTCATTAGAAGAATATGTCTATCTCTAATGGTTTAGAAATTAGTTATTGGCTAGGTAGAGCAGACACCAAGTATAATGCATGTAACTAAAATATTTGTCATCAAAGTTAATGAATTGCGCGAATAATTATAAGGAGCCCTTCAATATTTAATCATCATTCAATTTTAAAGATGATACGAATTTGGAAATTCGATTTTAAAATTGAGGCATTTATTTAAAAAAGTAAAATACAGAATGATTCAGAAGTCAAGCAAGTAAATGATTGGAAAGTCACCTAAAAGCGTCCACGATGATATTTTCCTGTGACAGTTTATCACTGATACTTTTTGAATTCGTAACTTTGACGTATATTCGCATATACATTGACGTATACATTGCAACGTATTATTCGATTGATATTATTAGAAGATTGTCACAGCATCGTAAAATTTCAAATATTGTCTTTTCAATGATGCAGTTGCATTGCTTCGCTATTTTTTTCTCAAATTTCGCAAATTTTATAAAAAGTTATTTAAAATTTATAAGATAAAATTAATTTTGGAATTAAAAACTAGTAAATTTCAAATTTGAGATAAGTAATCCGTAGGTGAAAACTGTGCCAAAGGCAGACAGAAGAAAAGTTCTTTCCAAATAAACCAATCCGCAGGCTGTCAAATGAATGACTTCTTTCTGTTCAATCCGAACAAGTGCTGATATTTCTCTTTCATTCATTTGATTTGCTGCTTTCTGCTCATCAATTACAGATCTAATTGTTCTCTTTATCTCTAAAATTCTCTCAGGAATTCTCGATCCGTAAATAGTCACTGAAAATATAATGGTGGTAGCCGTGAAACAGTTGCTGACAACTTCGGTCAAATCATAAGCATCATATTCAACCAGGAAAAAAGCCATAAATGAAGAATAAAAGCTAAGAAAACCAATAGACAAAATGAGAAATAATGGTTTGGACATAATTGCTTGAAGGAGGAGGATTTTATCTTCTATGGTGTTGTAATCATTTAGCATTTTGTAGTATTGAGCTGGCGTTGAGAATTTCGCATTCTTTATGTTCTTCTGAAACTGAAGAAGAATTCCTTCACACTGTTGCATTAAGATACTCATTGAGAAGGTAATAATACAAGGGTATTCCATACACACAACATGGAAAGCATAGGCGCCAAACCAGCCCACAACAAATCTGTACTTATTTTTGTCAATTTTTTGCCCGTAAGTCCAATAAATTTCGGAATCTTTTGCTTCAAAACATACGTAACCGTGAATTGTTGCCAAAACCATTGAAAATATGCAGATGAAAAGTAAAATTAATCTCTTTAAATTAATACCTTTTTTTCTATTTCGGTTGTTCAGTGTTGTCAACTCAATGAATCTTCGAATTTCTTCTTTTTTACGCAAAAAATATTGCCACAAAATTACCGAAAATGAGCATGTCAACGCGTAAGTAAATGATATTTGAATATCTTCTAAAAGATACTGCACAGTTCCGAAGCAAAGCGAAAGCATGTAAATAGCAAATATGTGGAATGTGAGCACAGAAAAATAAGAATAAAATTTTAAAAAGTTTCGAAATTTTCTTCTTGGATTTCTACTATGAAATCTGAGTATTATCCAGAACGGAACGTGCATGCCTAGGTAGCTCGGTGATTTCCTCCTGAACATAGAAGTTTTGTGCATTTACTTAAATACAAATAAAAATATGGTTAAAAAATGTACATTATATTTTAAGGAAAGTACAGGACGAAGAACCAACTACACCCTCAGTGCTTCTACTGTTTTCTGTAAAGATCTGCGTTCGATATTAAGAACAAAGACACCACGCAACGTATAGAAAAGTTAAAATTTCCAATAGTCTCTCATATTTTATTTAAATCTTTTGTGCATCCATAATGAAAATCATAGTAAAATAGATTTGAAAGATAAACAATGATTAAAACAAAAACTCTCTCCATAGATAATAAATGAAATAGCCACCTGGTACCTACATTAAAGGATATTAAACTAATTCCACGCTTGCATTATAAATTTACATTCCAAAATTTGGTAAGTTAACAATCACAGCGCACAATTGAAACGACATGAATCAATAATCTTTACTGCCACTAAATGCCGGCAGTATTATTATTATTTCTTTTGTAATATTTACATTTTCAGTTAAACGCAAAACTTACTGCGTAAAATTTACTATTTCTCATTAATTTCGGAATGGAAAATTAATTCATTTCATCCTTTATTATGCAAACAAGGAGACTGGTTTCAGAAGTTCATATTGATTTGGCGAAACTATTTTATTGGAAATTTGACAAAAAAATATTTTGCAGAAGAGCTTGTATAAAAGTCTCCATAAAATTAATGTTAGAGGTTTTGTTCGTAATGTTAACGGATGAGTAAAAATACGTCGAAAGAGAAACTTAAGCTATACCTAATGTAACCATACGTCCCGTATTTTGGTAGCCTGTCCCGTTGTCCCCAAGCACAGCTTCGGTACGCCCAAATGTCCCCAGTTAAGGGTTATAGTTAATGTGACCATAAGTCCCATTTGTTGGTAGCCTGTCCCGTTGTCCCCACGCAAAGCTTCGGGACTCCCAAATGTCCCGTTTCCAGAAAGAGAGCCACCCACGATAACAATTTCAAACAAGAAGGGGCCAAAAATCAAAAAATCAGACAGTAATGTCTATTAGCCCGGCGATGACGGAGCGTACGTTATATGTGTCACACATATGTAAGTTGGTTAGAAGCCTGCTATCTCGCACTTAGTTCTAACTACATTACACCGCATGAAGTGACAGATTGAAACACTGGGAATATTTAAATCGAAAGTCTTTGGGTGGAACTGTTCAAGCATTTTCACGCCAATAATTTAAACCATACGTACTTTCGTATAATTATTGAATATATTCCATGTCTGCCAGGCTCTAAAGCACCCGTAGAAAGGGTGTTTCTTTTCGTAAATATGCTGTAGACGATCTAGAAAACACAGTTGCAAGTCACAATGTATGAAGCAACGTTAGTTACCTAAGTAAATTTAAAAAAATCCTACCAAGAATTTCATTCTTTTTCTAAATAAACCCTAAATACACTGAAGCAAAAATGTGTTATTCAGAAGAATGCATGATCACATAAATTATTTATTTTCACGTGTTCATTTCTGGTTTTTTATTAATAAATAAAATGTGAAGAAATATGTGTTTTCTTGAATTCACATAATGTTACCTAAAAAATACAAAATGCCCCATTTTGAGAGAAAAAATAAATAGTCACTTAAGTTATACCTCGTCCATTCCAAAACTATCTGTCGCATATGACAAAATGAATGACTGGACAGGCAAAACAATAATACGGGTGCTGTGAACCACGCAAAATAGACCCCATTACAGGCATCTCATACATCGAACCCTCGGAAGGAACGTCCCGTCATCGGCGATGGAGCCGTTAACGATCCACAACAGAATTATTGTGCCACCAGGATAACTGGAGGTCTGTTTCTTATAGGGCAACTCACCCTCCTAGTACTCCAGGTACACCCTTTTCCCGGCAGAAGCATAGAGGGATAAGCTGTATGAAGGAAGCGTACAATTTGCATTGTCTTTTGTCTAAAAATATCAGCTATTTAAGTTAAATTTTAAAAAACAGGTATCACCCCGCCAACAGCCATGACATCCTTGTATAACAAGAGCCAAAACGAAGGAAAAGGAAGCTTAACAGAAATTAAGAATGTTATTCTTAGAAACTTCTTTTTGCAATAAATAAGAAAGAAGTGAAAATTCCTTTAAAATAAGCATTTATTTTCTAAATTTAAATAAAATTCTCTTATTCTTCGATATAATTTATTGCCGGTTTAAACATTTATCGTAAAGGACAATGTGCTATTGGATACCCTCACATGGAATTCTGCCTTCTGTGATGATAGCCAGTCATTCATAGTGGTTTTCACTTCATTTTCTGAGCGCTGAACGTCCAGCAGGATGTCCTCCATATAACTGAAGAGGCGGTAGTCGTTCGGTGCAAAGTCTGAACTGTATGGCTGATGGTCAGTGGCGGAATTTGACAATATGAAGCCACAGGCTCGAAGTAGTTAGTAGAGTCCCCGCCGCCTACCCAATGTCATAACGTCGCCGTCGGCGTAGAACTGTGATGGACGTCGAACAGATTTCGAGGCCACTTCAGGCTCTCGAGGTACGAGGCGACCGCATCTAGCGCCTGTGCGAAAAACCTTCATTGCTGATGGTCGTATACCTTCCATAAAATAAACAAGGCCAGGTCTTAAGTTTGAGCAGCAGCACGTGACTTTGCACTATCGTGAAGAAGGATAACACTGGCTGACTGGCTGGCAGCATTCTATACCATTTGTTCTGAATTGCTTGTCGAAGTTTCCTTAGGGTTAAATACGTGCTTGCTATGAGTTAATTGTCGCAGAACTTCCACCAATAAAACAACCTATCCATCGCAAAACACAGCTCCCATGATCTTGAGTTTGCACGGTGTCCCGGTGCTTTCAAATTGACTGTCCATGATGTGTTATTTCAGGAGTCAAGAGAGACACTCATGTCTCATCTCCTGGAACGATGCGATATAAAAAGTTGTTTTTTTTCACTGTAGAGCAGAGGTTCCCAACCTGTGGTACGCGTACCCCTGGGGATACGCGAAATAAAAGTTTTTATTGACGGAAACAAGAAAACATAAGGGATTTAAAAAGTTAGAGAATTTTGTTTCTCCAAGTGAGAGTTTTCAAGTTGGAGTGAAAACTATATCACTTGAATAGTTGATTATTTCGAATTGAAATTTTTATCTATCCTTATAAGTTAAAACGAAATAATTACTGTGCTGCTTTCATTCGCTTTGACGTTGAACTAATGCTATTGTAGAAATGGAGTAAAATGTAAAATCAAAAATAAGTTCTGCTAATGTTATTAGTTCGAGTCATTTCACTTTTATCGGATTTAAGCTCACTTTAACATTATTGATAAAAACATTTTTGCACAGACGGGTGGTTGGCGGGTGGGGGGTGGATATAATAGCAGGGGGTACGCGAAAACATAAAGAAGAATCAAGGGATACGCCAGGTAAAAAAGGATGGGAACTCCTGCTGTAGAGGGTCGAAAGTGTTAGAGCACTTACCAAACTTTCCTTCTTGTTTCTCACTCAGCAGCTCAGGAACCCGTCGGCAACACAGTATTTTGGTCTGAAAGCTCTGAGACACAGTTTCAAACATACTTATTGTATTAATTACTCAATTATTATTATTACTTACTGTATTAATTACTCAATTATTATTATTACTTATTGTATTAATTACTTATTTACAATCATTACTTATTACATTAATTAATTATTGTATCAATACTGTTACAAACATGGAAGGTAGTTTCCCAGCAATGTGAGCCTTATGGGAAGAGAGTTTTACAAGGTTAAGCATGGAGTGACCTCAGCGACTGTTCCTGGACTCCTGGCCTTGGCGACCATTTTGGCGACTTGGCGACAAATAGGTGATTCCAGAAAATGCAACCCTTTTCTATTAGGAAAGGGAATAGGCGTGAAAACTCCTTGTGACGTCACGGCCTGTCGGGGAGAGTATATAATGATCGCACCTGTATCAGAGAGTGTCCTGTGCCCATTCAACCGGTTCAGTAACTGTAATGGTGTCAGGGACGGGGGCACAGAGCGGCGTTCTGTATCAGGGAGTGTAGTGTTGATCCATTGGGAACGACTTGAGAGCTTCGTCCGCAGTGCGAGCTAGGAAGCTGGTGAGCTGAGCGCTATTGAAAGTGCAGTTATTGTCGTTAGTAGTTATTTGCTGACTGTTTGTGTTGTTAGATAACAAAGTGCTGAACTGTTATTACCTGTGAATTGTTGTCTGTTTGCATTGGTAATCTGTGCAAGAACTATTGTTTCCTGTACCTGTGCTACGTGTTTTCCTGCATATTTGTAAATAAACCTTCATTCTCCATTATCCTGCGTGTTGGACTGTTCACACCATACAATCACAGTAAGACTTTTTGCAACAATACTTACTTATTGTATATTATTATTAATAAAAAATTCTGTCCACAAACGTTGCTTTTTTTAAAAAAACCGAAAACCTGTTGTATTGAGCGGTTTTAAAAGCTAGGTTAAACAGGAGGTGAAAAAAAACCGACTTAACCAAAAACAGGGTTTTTTTTTCTGCAATAATCGCCATCCCTAACTGGTAGACACTCCAAGTCAACATTCGAATCCAAATGGGGTATTTAAACGGAAAGAAATTTATGAGATTCAGTAATGATTAGTTAACTATTAAACTTATTATTATTGATTAACTATTCAAATATACTTGCAACTTCTTCAGTTTATCGCAACGTGAGAGAATTGAGTGTTTCATGGCCTGAAATGAAATGTCAGCGCTACAATAAAGTAATCGTAAAGAGGAAGAATTAAATGAAAACTTGCATCGTAATTGTGTTCTATTCTGGAAGAGATTAAGAAGATTTTTCTGAAAATGGAGCACTTTTTTCTGTGTTTTTAAATAGCGGAGTTTTACTATAACTAAAGTGACCATTTCCCGCCCCCCCCAAAAAAAAAATACGGGGCATTTTTAAATTTTTAGGTAATATTATTTGAATTCCTGAAAACTCATGTTTCTTCAATTTTTATTTATTAATGAAAAGAACATGAATAAACTCGTGGAAATAAATCATTCATGTGATCTTGCATGTTTCTGAAGAACACATTTTTGCTTCAGTGTATTTGGTGTTGATTTAAGAAAAGAATGAAATTCCTGGCCAGGAATTCTTAAAATTTACTTTGATAATTCAAGTTGCTTTAAAAATTACGACTTGCAACAGCGTTTTCTAGCTCGTTCGCAACTTATTTATAAGAAAAAAGACTTTTCTACGGATGCATAAGCGCCGGGCAGACATAGAATATATTCAATAATTATGCGATAATCATTTAAATCATACGGATTTAAATGATTGGCGTGAAAGTGTTTGAACAGTTCCACTCAATAGCCCATTGCAATTAGGTAAAAGAGGAGAAAAAATTTATATAGTTTTGAAACTTGGTCATAAACTTCTTTGACCTTAAGGATATCAGAACCGAAAAGTTTCCACCTCATAGGGGGAAAAAACTGAAGTGAATTGGGGGTGTGGTCAGTTTTTCCTAGATTTCTTCAACCCTACACATTCAATGTTAAAAATGATACTGATGAAAGTCGTAGAGCATAAAATTCTGCGTCAAATGAGTACCAACACTATGCATTTTGTTGCAGTAGTACGATTACAGACTCTTATCAAAGTTGCAATGATTTTTCAATTTTCAAAAGAAATTCATTATTCTTACAAAAGAAGACGAATCAATCAAAGACCAATACCAGAGCGCTAGTGTGGTGTGGAAGTTAGGAGAGAGCGTACAACTAGTCCATTGCAATGAGACTAAAAACGACAATTAGGAGAAAAATTCATAAATTTTTGAAACTTTGGTCAAATATTCCTCTGACATCAAGGAAACGGAAACCGTACAGTTTCCATCCCTGAGGGGCGAACTTCCCCCTCGAACTTGCAAAACCATCAAAGCACAAAATGATCGTACCCAGCTTATTAAACAATAATTAACATTGCTTATTTTTTAAATGCAATAAATTATTTTTATAAATATTCTAATTACATGTAGCCTCGTGCCAGCCAAGTTTCATAATATCTTTGATACAGTTCCAGAGCGACCAGTTGGTAACACTGACTTCACTAACACTTACTTCATTCTTGACGTAGGCTCTCTTATTCATCGTGTAGTATGGCCAAAGCAAGAGACTTTTGGTGATGTTTACACAACATATATATCTTATATCAAAAGAAAAGTATCAGGAGAAATAATTTTTAATGAAAGCGCAGTTCTCCTTGACTCTCAGAGACAATTTCTAAGCAATCTTGCAAATAAGGAGCGTTTCATTTCGCAAACTTTGTAGCAACAGATGATGCTGATGTACATAGTGTGAAGACCGCTATAGAGACATATGAGAAGATTCAGAAACAAGTTGTTGTAATTGGCCAAGATGTTGATCTTCTTGTTTTACCTACTGCTCTTACTCCAGACTATATGGATATTCTCATGCTGAAAGAGGGTAAAGGTAAAATAAAAGATAGGTCCTATAGCTCTAAAGATCTGCGGAATTCTAATCTTGTGATCGAATGCAAAAAATCCATTCTCTTCCTTCATGCGATTAGTGATTGTGACACAACTTCAGGGTTCTATGGAGAGGGAAAACTACAAGTATTTAAAGAATAATCTTTATCTTAATAACTAATTGACAACAGAAGAAATATAAACGAATTTAAATAATAGTTATCAAACTGGAAGTGTTTAATGCAATGTGCAAATATAAAAGCGAAATGGTTCAAACAATTTCTTGAAATACTGAGTTTTATGGAAACGTATTAATCAAAGCAGAAAATCGAATATAAGAAATTTTCTAGTAAATTTAGCAAAAGTCCATTAAAAAATTTGAAAATATTTCGTAATTTTTTTTAAAAAACTTTTTTTGTGATATGTCCTTAGGACGCCTTTTTGATGAAAGAGCCGTTTCGTTTTCTGTTTGTATGTTGGCGGATTACACGGCAGGCCGTTTCGCTTTAACCTCTTCAGTCCTGAATTTTTTTAAAGGGAATAAAAAATTGATATTCATGTTCTTTTATCTTTATTAGGTCTGAAAAATACCTAGAAAAAAAATTTGGTTGATCAAACAATTTTAAGACCCATAATTTTAAGGCACACATATGTGTACCTCAGGACTTAAATAAGTAAAATTGTCCTTTACAAAATTTTTTAATTTTACAGGTTATATAATAAATACACCACTTTTTTTATTGTAAAACCTTAATAAATGAACAAAATACAGAATTTATTATTTTATCAATTTATTAAATCTTAATTCGAACGAAATTTCAGGAAACAATTGTTTTTCAGTATACATAAATACACATTGTATTTCGTGCGCTTGATTCTACTCCACGATTTGCATCCCGGATACCTGTATTTTGATGTAAATTTGTCATCCATGTATTGAGGAAGATGACTTGACATATCAAGTTTGATTTCTTTTAAAGGATAAGGGACAACTTGTCTTGCTTGTTTTGGAGTGTTTTCACCTGATGGTAATGAAGAAATTTCTTGTCGCCTTTTAGGTATATTTCCATCATTTGATGTCCATTTTCCCATTGAAATGTTTTCATCCAAAGATAAATTTTTACTAACTCTTTGCCTTCCTTTCCTGCTGATGAAGGGAGTTTGAAGAAGGGAGGACCCTTGAAAGTTCTGCTATTAGTTTTTGCACCATTTTGTAGTATATCCAGCAGTTGATAACCACTGATGGCAATTTTTTGGTCCATTTTGCACACCATATGCTAAATAACGATCGTACAAAATAATGCCTCCCATCTCTAATAGCACAAAATGCTCTACAAAATTCATACAATATTTTTACGATGCTGTATGACAACCAGAATATCTTAGGGACATCATGGAAATAACTTAAAATATCTTCTGCTAATAGGGATATTTCCTTGTTTGTCGACTATTTTAGAGCCATCAACCACAGTGGATTCATTTTCAAATTTATCTTCCGCTTCTTCATCTATTCGAATTCAAGAATTTGAATCATCTTTTCAGTGACTATCATCGCAATGATTATCTTCAAACAAGTAAAAAAAAATTTTTTTTTTCTAAAAGTTCAGAGGTCTCCTTTTAAGTTAATGTTACTAGAAAAAAAATAAATTATTAGTTTATGTACTTTCAAGCTCTGTATAGGGGATGGCTGATTGAAATAAACTGACTAAAAGACAGCTATAAAACTAATTTTATTATTAAAATTAAAAATAAATATTTTAAAAATTATATTTCATTAAAGTATAAAGCATATGAATTATTCATTAGAAAAAAGAAGTACAATAAATTCAAGGACAGGAAGTGACAATTTGAAAATAAGGGTTCAAAAGATAATCCTCACGCAGAAACACAAGCAGTCAAGAAATGGCCGCCAAAGTGCCTGAGGTGCACATATGCGTACCTTCATTCAATTTATATTTTTACAGATTCTATTATAGATAACTTACTATACTTTGATTATGACTTCAATCAAGCATTAAAGACTTTATAAAAAAAATACACAAGACTTTCTTTTAATAATAAAGTATTAAAAAATGTCTTTACTTTTGCTCCGCGTTCTGTTCGTCGCCATATTCGGATATCACTAATTCACAGAACAAAACACAGAACAAAATTTTAGGAGCGCCTAGCCCCCGCAGGGGGCGTTATCTCCAGTATTGCAAAAACTGGTGTTGGCTTGTCGTTTCGTAGGCTTCCATAAACTGTCAAAGTCCTATGAAGTCAGGTAAGGAACTGAGCAGTGGGCTGGGCTTCACTTTAAGTCGTGCTGGTCGTCGTCCAATGGCGACCCCTATTCATCCTTGCTACGCCACTGGCGGCGCAGTGGCGTAACTGGACTGTCTGAGGCCCCGGAAAATGTTTGTGGGTCCTGAGAAGATTAAACTCACCACTATCACTAAATATAAAGCTATTTCATCTTTCGAGATGCTTAATCTCTCTGGTGGTTGATTTTAAAGGATCTTATAATCCAGATTTCAATTTTAGTTTCGAATCAAGATTCAGAACGTCCCGTTTTCAAGCAACACTAGGGCTATTTTAGGACGGACCTTGTAATTTGGAACAGCGGTCAGATAACGAGAACCACACCTGAGCTGGTATCCCGCTATGCATTCTACTTTTTGACCTTGTTTTTATTTTTAGACTACAAAATTTCATTCCTTTTGCTCTCCCATTGGCCGTTTTTATCCTGTATAGGACATAAAGTTATTTTTAACTTGCGCAGTTTTACTCAAAAAAACATTCTGTAACTGTTAATTTGATATTCCCTTATACGCGGGACGTGCATTACCGTTGACTAACGGAATTTATTCCTCTCTATCTCAGAAGTAATTATTATTATTATTATTAATTTATGTATTTTTAATTCTGTATTTGGTACAGTTTTTATTTGTGTTCTGTGTGTCATATTGTTTGTGTATGTTTTGTTTTTATACTATGGGGTTTCAATATTTGACTTTTTCTGTGTTTATTTGTGTGTTTCTTCTTCAATACTTATCTATTTTTATATATTTTTACTGTTCCTTGTTTGCCCGAGCAGTAAATCAAGCTATTTTCTCCCCACCGAGGTGGGTCGAACCATGTTTACACTCCCAGCTCTCTTGTATTTAAAATTACTGCCCCTGTTCGGGCAATGCATGCATCATTCTTTTTTATTGTACCCAATAAATCCCGTCCTCCACATGCTGGTGGAGGTCTCCCCACTGGTCCTCTACCGGCCTTACACCCTTTTTGGGTAGGCCGAGCCAGTGTGGGTATTTTTGCGCCACACCAACGGGAGGACGTTTGGCCACTACGTATGATTTAGCGTGCAACAGGCCCCATACACGGCGGATCTTCAGTGGAATCGGGTTTCGAACCTGCGACTCTCCGGTCCCGAGGTCGAGACCTTACCACTAGGCCACCGCGGCCTCAAAAGAACAAGGGGATATGCTAATGACGCATTCGCATAAAGTTCTTTGCATAGATGCAACTCACGGTACGAACTTTCATGATTTTCATCTTCTTTCGCTCCAGGTTCAAGATGAGTATGGTCAAGGATATGCAGTTGCACATTTTATTTCCAATAATTTAGACTTTCACTCTGAAGTCGTTTTATTTTCTAGTTTACGGTGCAAGATTCCAAATCTGAAAGTAAATACTGTCATGACAAATGATGATAACATGATTAACGCATTTAATTCTATTTTCGGCCCAAATATTAAACATTTATTGTGTCAATGGCATGTTTATAAGGCTTGGAAAAGGCAATTGGTTTCAAAAGTCCATGATAAGTCCCATCGTGATAAAATGTTGGAGGAATTGTTAAAGATAATGCATGAAAAGTCTTTTGAGAATTTTGAGAATAGACTCTCGGTGCTTCTCAATGATTATTCGAATAAATGGAAAAAAAGTTACTGACTATTTTGTCAAAAATTATTCTGGTAGGAAAGAATTATGGGCCACCTGTGTTCGAAAATTTCCACATGGTGACACGAATACTAATAACTATTGTGAATCCTTTCATAACCAGTTAAAACCAGTTTATTTTGAACGTAAATATAATAGTCGAATAGATGAGCTAATTTCAACTCTTTTAGAGGATAGAAAAGGATCGATTTTTGACATATTATAGTAATGTTGTGAATAGCGTTCCAGCATATTCAAAGCTCAATAAAACCGTTGAAGGGAAGCATGACAGGGGAGTAAATTTTCAGGATCTGGATGTCGTTAAATATGACGGCAGTTAAATCTCGATCTGTAAAGGGAAAGGTGCATATAGTGAGAAAAGTTGCAGATGCTTGTGGTTTAATGGACCATTGCTACTTTAAATGCGCTAATATCAATTGTGCAGCACTGTGTAGCCATTTGTATGACTGCTCTTGCGAAAACAACAGTAACCTGTGTAAACATATTCATAAAGTGCATATACTGTATTCTGAAATTAAAACACATGTTACCGATGATTTTACTGAAGTTGATAGTGGGGAAAATAGTTCAGTAATTTCTTCTGAAATTTTAAATGTTAATACAGTGGAATCTCCCTATAACGAAATAACTTGGTTCCAGTTGAAAAATTCGCTATAGAGAAAATTTCGTTATACGGAGATTAGAGATTTTTGCAGTTATTTAAGTAAATGTTACAAACCCTTTAAAATGTGCTATAAGTTCAAAAATATTTAATTGTGACTTTCAATTAAAAATGAAGTAATATTTATTATAAATTTGTTAAAATTATACTAAATTTTTATTGTATAAACAAAATGCTCAAAAGTGAAGACAATTCACCAATTTAGAGAATAATATGTACTAGTACGGATAAACATAAAATGCGTATTGTCACATCCATTTGCTGTTTCCACCCCGATTCTTGGAATCTTGACCCTTAGAAATGTTGCTCTTTCTGTAGAAACCCAGGTCCCCACAACTGCATTACCCTTCACATAGCATTCTATTGTTACGTGTTATCGCTGGAATGAACAATGCGAGTGGTTCCAGAAACAGGCACGTGTGAGCGATTTGTTTGCACAGAAATTAGTAACTTTCTTCAAAAATGACAAAAATCGAAAAGATAAAGGTCTGAAAACATTCGTTATAGGGAGACAACCACTTCGTTATATGGAGAATATTTTGAATGTTATTTAACATTCCGATTAAAAATTTCGTTATAGGGAGAAATTCGCTGTAGGGAGACTTCGTTGTAGGGAGACTCTACTATATTTTATCTAATACTGAAAGTTGCAGATCAAAGCTGACAGAGTTATGTTCGGAGATATTAGAATTGTTAGAAATAGAAGAAATGGAAGAAGCCATGCTGAATAAATGCCGTTAGTTGTTTAAGTACCCAGTATGCGTGGGGCTTTAAATCTAAAGAACAATCTTGTTTCTATTGTACCTCAATTATATGTGTCTCCTAATCAGAAAATGATCCCTCAGGTTAAGTTTTATAGAACTTCTCATAGAAAAAAGAAGAAAGGCTCTTTTCTCAAAAATAGCAGTAAGAAGCAACGATTAGGTGAATTTTTTGATGAACCTGATAATCCCATTGAGCAAGAGTCGGATATAAAATCTTTTTCTGTTGAAAATTCTGAATGTGCCGGTTTCAGTAGCGAATCTAGGATTCGGGTCGTGTCTAGTACTTACGATCAGAAAGAAAGAATTTGTATCGTCGTGACGAATGTCAAACCTCAAGGCTAAAGTAAACCAAACTCTTTAATTTTTCAGACTTGACTCACCTGACAATAAGAATAATAAAGAGCAATACAATACTTTCAATAATTTAATAAAAATTACAATGAAATAACTAGCCAAAAAATGTCTTAGACCGTGTCAAAGCTACAAGTACAAGTGGAATGACTACGAAAATAGGAAAATTTTCGAGCCTGTCCAAGCCAGAAAACAATGTTGAAACGTTTTTCTATTTTTTTAAAGAGGGAAATTAAGAAAAAACAGTTTTAATGATTTTAAATAATATCAAGAATTCTGGCTTGGATCTTGGGGGGGCGGCTGTATCCCGATAGCCCCCCCCGGATTCGCCACTGGCTGGTTTTAATCTATTTCACAAATTTAATAAAATAATTGTCAAAACTCCTACTGCTACGATGTTGACTATTAATAACATTAACCTTTCATTTTATATGCTGAAATCTTTAGACCCGTATATTATTGTGGAAGAAGAGAAATATGTAAAGTCAGTATCGTCAATTTTCAGAAAGGGTTGGCTTTATGATTCAATTATTGCTGCTTGGGACTTCGTACAAACTAGAAAATTCAAAAATTTCGAAGCTATAGAATCTTTGTACTCTATTTTAGTTTTTGAGCAAAAAAATATTCTTCAGTTTTCTTGGATTGAAGAAATAGTAAATTTGATTTTCTAATTATTCCTGTAAATTTAAGATCTCTGCATTGGACTTTAATTATCTATACTTATAAAAGGCAATGTTTGTGTGCGTGTGTGTGTGTGTGTGTGTGTTTGTCTGCGATGTCCAGACGAAGCTATCGCACTTATAGCCATGCAATTTGGCACACAGGTAGTCGTAATGGTGACTGAATGCACCTCGAAGCCGAAATTTTAAAATTTAATCTAGAAATTTTTTTATTTAATGTTTTGTGTTGTTTTGTTTCATTTTTCGCACTAATTTCTCAATAGAATGGTTTCAAATAACTGTGCGACAAAAATAGATAGACCATCGGAAAGAGCACGCGATTTCCGTTCTAATGAAGTTAGTTTTGAATTTCTAACGCAATTTACTGAATTTTGAGAAATTTTTTAAAAATACCCAGTTTTGGCTTCAAGATGTTACTTTTGATTTTAAATTTGTTGCATCCGACTTTCTAATAACACTATTGTTTTCAATTTTTTTCAGCATATAGGTAGAACGGTTGTGTCGAATTTAAAACAATAACGGTTAAAATATCTTTTCAAGTTTTTTTTAAATTAATTTTTTTCTGGGCGGTTGAGAGTTATTTTTATGGAGAGAGTTCGTCGCGCGGCACGGCACTTCGGAACTCAGATGGCTATGTGATTGGTTGAAGGGGAGGTGACGTCATAACCTTGAATTGAATGACTGATTATTATTTTCGGCAGTATCTTAATGTATTTATTCATCTAGCATACTTATCTTGCAGTATAATAATTTTCACGCTGCAATTTTTTATTATTGTTTATCATGAAAAAAAAATAAGCTGGAAAATCAATAATGTGTATCTTTTGTTTTGATTTTGTTTTCAAAACTTTTTCATGTCATTGTGGGCGTTTTTTTTTTTCTTCATTTTGTTGAAGTTCTGATTCCACGGGCAACGCCGTGAGCGTACTGCTAGTAGCTAATATGAAAAGTAAAATCTTTGAATATTTTGACCCACTTGGTAATAAACCAGATTGGGATATCACAACTTTAATAAGGCAATGGTCTATAATATTAAATAATTTGCTGAATTCAGATAGCCGTTGGCAGATTGGTTTCCCACCACATGCAAAACAATTAGATACTTTTAATTGTGGTGTTTACATTAGTTACTATGTGTATCAAAAATTAAACGGGTCATCTCTGACTGAGGATTTGAATGTGGATGCATTTAGAGCATTTATGTTTGAAGAAATCACTGCATGTTTGAACTTTATAAACAGTCTTTTGTATGTATTCCTATTTTCAACAAGATTAGTTACAAATAACAAATTTCCTTTATTGTTGCCTTGTATTGTATTTGCATTGTTTTTTGAATTATTAAAAATGGAATTTTGTATTTTTGTTTTTTAATAAAGAAACAACATTCCCAATGGCTGGGTTTAAGGGATTGCCCTGTATTTTCTGGCTTTCTCCTTAAGCTTTTAACTTTTATTAAGTTCCTTTATTAATAGTTTCATCTTCACTAAGGACCAAAAGCAAATTTAATTGCCATATTGAGGTGAGAATGGAGAACTCGGTCTCTGGTTAGTATGAGCAAATTCTGGACATTGTTGTTAATGCTTCTGTATAGACTTGGGAAGGAGAAAAAGTAGGTAAATATTTACATTATGTTTGAATTATTAAAAATGGAGTTTTGTTTTATTATTTTTGTGTTTTAATAAAGGGAAAATTAATTGTAATTTTACTACTTAAGAATACGAAAATCTAACCAATTAAGTGCAAGCCAAAATGTACTGATTTCATGAAAAATAGGGAACAAAAATTTAATTTAAATAACCATGACTTACAAGTGTTGAAATTTCTGTAGTAGGAATTGACAAATATATAGAGACCCACACCGACCAGGCCTAACCTAAAAGGGTGTAAGGCCGTAGGAATTGACAGCGTAATTTTTTTCACTAAGATTTTCTACATTTCTTAATTTTTCTTACTCTTTGAAAAGAAGCTTTTTTTCAAAGCCCTTATTTTTTCCTTTCTTTTATTTATATTTTTTTCTAAATGGGGGTTTTGTTTACATTTTTTAAAACATAATGGTCATTTCAATGTGATAAAATTTGCAAAAATGGGGTTATTCTTGCTCTCATAGCCGAGAGACAACAAGAAATTGAGTTTCAGAATTAAAAAAAAAGAAAAAACGTTATACTCACATTCAAGAAAAAAATTCATCCTAAAATTTTTTTAGTTACGTATGTTACAATTTATGAGCCTTCTATCAACTGCTGTCGTTTCATAAGCTTAGCTATCTTTTAAGTTGTTACAAAATTCTTGTCAGTGCTGTTCTGAAAATGTTATTTGTGGAGGGAGTAAATATGCTTTTAAAAATATATTCAGCAGAATCGAATGAGGGTAAATGCTTGCTTCCCAATATTTCAATTTGATAATAAGTGAAATATCAGGAACAGAATTTCAAATTATTTGTAAAAAAAATGCTCAAATGAAATATTTTGTTCATGTACAAAATGCTTTTTATATAAATAACCAAGACTACTATTTCAACATACTAATTGGTATCTGACATAAGTTCAGATTCTGTGAAAATTCGGATTATCCCGGGAATTCGGTAAAATTCGGTAGAGAATTGACTATGGGTGCTCTATGAAGGCGCACGATTCACACGGTACAGCGGCAAACAAATTGAAGATAAAAAGAAGATATCTGGGTTTGTTCCTACTAATTAAACTGCTGTATTCATTCTTAAAGATTAATTCGAATATGTCTTTTAAGTTAGTAATAAACATTAGCTTTGTTTCTGATTCGTAATTGTTATTTTCCCTTCTTTTTTCAGTAAAACTTTTCAGAAAATGTTTTAAAAAGATGTTCGGATTCTCGGGGTTCTACTGTATTTATAACAAGCATGTCAAATTCATAATGGCAATTGTTGTAAGAATTCTAATATGAAAAGTAAGAGTTCGAAAGACCTAAATATTTGATCAGTTTATTTCAAGCGAGAATTCAGTTTTCGAAAACTACTGGAAGAAAAAAAGTCATGAATTGTAATTTCTACTTCCAAAAAAAATCGATTTTTTTTTCATTTATTGATTTCGCAACTTTGACTTTCTATTTGCATATTAAATTTTAAGAATTTGCAATCATCTTCAAATTTGCATTTCTTGTTAAATAGGATAAATTATAAATTTATATACTAAAATAGAAATGAATTAACATCCTTTAAACAGTATAATAGTGTAAGTTTTTTATTTGTAAAAAAAAAAAAAGATACCTCGGTTTGGGGGTACTCATTCGTTTGAAGAATATGACTTTTATCAAAAACGATTTATTTCCTCTCGGAGATATTAAATGATAAACTTTGTCCACAGTTTCTGACAGTTTTGTTCATTGCTTGGAAAAGAAGTATGTTTCTAGTAAACTATGATTAAAACATACAAAATGATAATTAAGATACTGAAGTAAATCTTTCACCATCCAGGGTTTTCTAGAATTCATCGCCCAAACATTATAGGTGTTAGAGCGTCCCAAATGTAACGATAATCTGCATAGAACATGTGATACCAGAGGCAGCTAAGAATCGGAAACCAGAGACAATCTTGTTATTAAATAAAATCACAGAGATTTATTGGAGAACATAACTACTGCTCAACCTGGACGGTTGTGCATGCAGTGCTGCGATACGCAGTAAATCTTATTTAAGCGGTTACCCCTCTCAACGGCAACTTTTATTTGGCATGGAATTTTTTACCCATGGACATTATGTTGAAATAATCCCTCTGAACGTCTAATTTTCCTTGGAACGAACGGCGGATGTCGTAGAGAAGTTTATCTGTAGGAATGATTGACGCACCTGATAGAACTTAGCGAAAATGTCTGGTGCATAATGGTAGCTGCTATGGACAGCCAAGCCATAAGGTACTAGGTGCCACGTACACAGGACTCTTCTTTGTGGAATAAGTTTATCTGTAGGAATGATAGAACTCAGCGAAAATGTCTGGTGCATAATGGTAGCTGCTATGGACAGCCAAGCCGTAAGGTACTAGGTGCCACGTACACAGACTCTTTTATGTGGAAAAAAGCCAGACAAGAGTGAATCAGGTCATCTTGAAGGCCACGAGATGGGGAGCATTGCGCGCAGTCAATCGGCTTATAAAAGTTATATTTAAATTTGTTCGTGCTGCCTGGAATGAGCTAGCATCCCTCGTATTACAACCTCATACGGACGCGGTTTGCTGCTGCATTAAAATGAACCAATTCCTGCAAAACCTCTCCGAAAAAGATATGATATTTGCGTTAATCGAACGGTTTGTCTGTAAGTAGGTTTCAATCAGTTAGTGAAGGATGATCCCAGCCCGCTTTTCTACGGCGAAGCACTGCTAATACGCATGTGAACGCGCACCATTAGGGTGTTGGTCTGGCCATAAATGTTGTTTTTGTAAATTTGTTATGTTATTATATAGCCTTTCTTCGCGTAACACTCGCTAGACATGATTTTGATGCAAGACCGACGTCTCATTAGGGTGATCTGTAACCATTTGCAACAATCTCTCTCACACATAGGTCTGTCCGTGATCTCCAGGTACCACATCTGATCTAGAAAGAGCCCTCTCAGTCTGATGCCGATGCGGTCTCTGAAACATTCTGTGATTCAGTTGATTGCGCATCAAGATATCTCTCACGACACACTCTTTGATTGTCTTTTCCGTTGCCAGCGCTTGTGTCATACATCAGATGCATACCGACTATATCGATGTTTGTAAATTATTCCATCTCCAACACTTTAAATGCTGATCTTCGGGCAATCCATCGGTTTTAAGTCGAGCCACCTACATATTGCACTCTATACTTAGACTCAGGCTAGATTTGCGAATTCATGCTCTTCGTTGATTATTGTTAGAATCAAAGTGTTCTATCTCTCTGAATGCACCAAATAAGAGGATAGTATTTAATTTCCGACTTTTTGGCTGCTTTGGTCTTTCCAGAAAGTTATCAGATTCGGTGTGATAAACTCTCCCTAGTATTTGAGCTCTGAATTCTGCGACATCTTGTGTGGTTAAATCAAGACATTTAAAAGGCGAATGATTTAGCTTATCTTCTATCTCCGTTTTAACTTTATTATAATGAATTCTCTGCATGTTAATGTTTTGTTTCCTTGAACTAAATGAAGTAAGAAGAGTAAACTGACGGTAGCACACTGGCGGGAAGAAATTAACTTTCAGTATGAAATGCTTAATGTTCATTATATTAAGTGAAGTACAATAATACGTTAGGACTCACCTTCGCCTGTTCGTTTTGTACGTATGGGAAGGAGTGCAGGTGAATGCTATAAATTCCATTTCCAGATTGTAGAAATTATTGATAAATTTTTCGCGTGAGGGAGCATGTTGAGAACGTATTAACGCATTGTGAGAAGTGGCATAAGATTGGGATAATGGATGTAGAACAGACCCAGGTCTGTAAATATTTGAATTTGGAAAGAATCTGAAGACATTTTTGATGCATGAAGATAGACGGAACAAGGTTGAAAACATACCGCAAAAAACTCTAAAGGCCGTTATTGCACAAGGAATGTTAAAAGAAGTAAAGGATTGACGATGTATATTGCATGGGAGTTCGCTGAAGCTGCATGAGTTCAACCATCCAAATGTATCGTGATTCATAGGCAGCCAAAAGAAAAACTTTGGCTGAGAAATGCGTCAGGTTAAGTGCTGCAGAGATTATCGCGAATGGAGCGCCACGAGCTGGAAACAAATTCATGGCATTCCACCACTGGATTTTTTTTTATTTTGTTAATTTACGGCTACACCACTGGATTTTTTCCAATGGTATAGTCGTAAATTAAGCAGTGCCTGAGGGATATTTTTGGAGGGGGTAGCAAAATTCAGAGGGTGATGGGAGGTAAGTAGCGAATGGCCTACCAGCCTAGGCATACGGAAAACCTGAACCTGACCGCCGTGACGATTAATCGGGCACAGTGGCCCTGGCACAATAGCCCTTATTACGAGCGGCTCATGTTACGACCCCTCAGACAGAGGTACGACCCGTCATCGGTGGAGGATAATTTATATATATATATCCCACCGGGAAGCGAGATTCTGCTTACTTTTATGGTAGGTTCTCGTCCCCATATTTGAGGTGCCCTCTTAAATGGGAATACAACTGACAGATAAATGTATATTGACCTATTTATGTAAGAATTATCATTATTTTAATGGTTTTCCCCAAAAAAATGATTTTAAGGGGACGGTGAATTTTGAAATTAGCAGAAATTTGACCAAAATATGAAATTTCCTTTTTAATGTTTCATCTCCAAAATATATGCGACTAAAACAGCATTATAACATGTATTAACATATAAAATAAATATTTAATGGGTTCAGAGGAGTAACTACATTTTAATGACTTTTTCCTAAAAATTATATTTCTTCAGAATTATTGGCCTTACCTTGGAATACTTTTTGAAGGAATTACATAAAATTTATAATGAAGATTCCTGCTATACATTAAAATAAAACTGGGTATACATCAGGGGTATAGTGGAGGTGGAAGGCACCGGAATGCCGATTTCCGTCACCCAGGTTCGAACATTCCGGCTCTGCTTTTAGAGCGCCCCGGCAACGCTTATTTTGTGACTACTACATTGGTATGAATTTTATGTTTAAAGATCTTTTAGATAGTGGCAGAGCCTGATTAAGCCCTCTAGGGGCCAGTAGGGTGTCCGGGAGGAGCCGACCCTGTTGGGGCAAATTTTTGTACCCCGTTCACGCAACGGGCTATTCAGCTAGTAGATAAATAAAGATCTGGCGGAAATTTGAGGGAGTCATCATCTCATCCTCCCCTTGTACAGTAGGTCGTGTCCTTCCGTCGGGGGGGGACTCTAACGCCACTTCTGCTAGGGGCCTTTAACCCTCCAGCCGTTAGGCTTTCAGATTGCTAAGTTTAACGAAATTGTCACGTTAAAAGAGAAGGTTATTCTTCAAGTTGTGAGGTTTTGGACAAAAGGATTTCAACCCCCCCTTTTGTGGTCATTTTCTCGCCGTAGGGGGTATATTGGACCTGTTATCGTTCAGCAGTGACAGATGACTTCTAACCTCGATTCCTTGTGACAGAATCCTTTGTTAGAAGACCCTTCTTTGAGCATTCTTAGAAAAGTTGATCAAACTGACCCTCCGCTGACCACAGACACTCCCTCTCATTATGTCGCCACGTGACACCTGGGGGGGAGAGAAAAACTTGTAGAAGGAAAATCTCGGATCTGACACTTATATGGAACTTTTCTTTCCCGAGACAGTCTCGGGTCTGCCGTTATGAGAGAAAAAATGTTCACTCAGATATCTCGGGCCTGACGCTAGGAGGGTTAAGCAATGCAAGCCTCGGGGCCCCATTTCCCCCTCACCAACTTCCTGAAACCTATATTTTTGTATTGATTTTAATTTAATCCCTATTTAAGCAGTGCCAATTTTGACAAAGTGAAATAGCAAAACAGTTGGGGGTTCATTTTCAAAAGAGTTGGTTTCACACAGGTTGGTATACGCATTTAAAATGTAAAAGTAAAAAAAAATAATAATTAGTAAAAGAAATCTATGCACAATTTAAACATAGGATTATACAATAGACAACTTGGAGACTAGATGCTTTTTTCCAAGAAGGATACAATGGATTAGGAATAAAAAACTTTTCATACGGAGTTTTCCTGATCCCACCCTTCTGGTTATTTACATTTGGTTACAGAATGAATATTATAGAAAATGCGGCAATTTTTTTAAGTCCTTTTGGATGGTTTTTGAAGAAATGCGAGTATCTCCTCTGTAAACTTCCACACCACACCAGCAGGGCTAATTTACATTACTTTTGAGGAATTTTGCTTATCTTTGCTGTAATATTTAAAACAATAAAATTTAAGTTTGCTTTAAATGGTTTACAAATTTATAAAAATATTCGAGAAAATAAAATCGTCTTTTAAAGGTCGGAAATTTAAACTCATCTTAAAAAAGTTAAAGGTAAACGTATCTTTGAAAAAAGGAATGTTTTTGAACAATGCCTACACCAAGGGAAAAAATCACAAGAAATCAGGTTTTAAGCATAACTTATGAACAAGCCCACAAGGACGGTCATTTTTAAACAGACTAAAGTTTTTACAATTATTACAAGAAATAATTTTCTAGCACTATCAAGTTCCAATCACATGTTTTTTTGTAAGCATTCCGGACAATGTTTTTTTCTCTACGAATGCATTTTCGATATTAAAGACATCGGCAAAATGCAAGAAAGAGTTTCTTGCATTTTTTCTTGGCAAATAACCCAATTTATTTTCCGTCGCCTACCCTCTACACTGAATCCATCTGCATTCCAAATCCGAAAATATGTCATTTTACATATCTCACGCGAAAATCCAACCAGAACAACCGAACTTGGTTTCTTATAGGACCATGGAAGAAGCAACATTTTCTTTGAACACTCATTTTCTAGTTCAAAAATACATTTTCATTAACTCATATAAACATTCATAAAACACACTTCATTAATAATTGTTAATTCAGACGTTTATATACTCACCCTTATCTTTTAACCCATATTAAACAAGTATTGCCATAATCTATACATATTGATTGAGATGCAGCACAATAACTGTTTTTTATTGTTTGATTTTAAAATGGGTATTTTTAAAAGGGATATTGGAATAATGTGCATATAATTATTAGCGTAATAAAAAACCTTGGTATTTTCCTATTTGTCCTAAATGAATCGAATTTGTTGAAGTTGTTGTCTGCAAACAATTTAAAGTTTCTTCAAAGCATAGTGTTAAAAATATTAAATATTTTTGAATGAGAATTGGGATTGAATTCTTATTTGGTGGACTGTACCTTTCTTTGTCCTACATTATTCATTAATTTTAAAAAAAATTGTAAAACTTATTTATTTTTATAAAGTAAATGAGTTTATTTATTATTATAAAATAGTTAACAATAATTAACAACAAATTATACCGTGGGGTTTCAATTAATCACTCAATAATAAAGTAAAGTAAAAAACAAATAAAAATAATTTCATTTTAATATTAAAATTTTTGCCCCGAATAAAATTACTCCTGACATGCGAATTATTGTACTCTATATTTTTAAAAGTGAAAAGTCATCGTTAAATTAATCCTCATATCAATCATCGGTACTTACGTATTAACGCCACTTGTCGGAAACCACCAGGGACTGAAATTAACTGAAGAGAACTTTCCTTCCCCGCCACCAGGGGTTTTGTTTACCTTGCTCTCTCTTGGTTTTAGCGGCCAACTTTGCTACGCGCGTTTT
>BGPR01023846.1:0-21672 GCA_013235015.1 Araneus ventricosus | reverse complement strand
CCAAAGGCATGTCACTTCCCTATCAGAGCAATTAATAGTATAACATCACATCCAAAGATCTGAGTTAGAGTTGGGTTGATACCAGGTTTTGCTGTATCAGGTACAAGTTGATACTGATAAGCGCTGGTACCTGATACTTTTACTTGACACTTCTGTATCTGATAAAGCCGACCCCTTCCTGTCGGTACGGAACTGGGTAGTCTGCAATTGGGTATTGATACGAGATTTATGCCTTGGCGATGTTAGCATGTGTTATGCGCATTTTTTTACAACTACCTATATATATTATTTCTTATCATTACCTGAAATAAAATGATTTCTAACGCATTTTTTATTTGCCTTTTCTTGAAATGTTTATAAGATTGATCGGATTTTCAATGATTAAATAAGTATATTTTGCTTTAAACGTTTCTTTATTCGAAACAAATAAGTAACTCAAACAACAGAATTATTATTAGTAAAATAAATTGAACATAAAAATTAAATTCTGAACATGAATAGAATTTTCAGAATATAACGATTTAAAAAATTTAATTAAGCAAAAAATATTTATATTTTAAAATATAAATACACGATGAAATACTTTAAATTAAAATGAAAATGGAATTGTTGCTATCAGTCTTTTAAGTTTTAGAAAAATCTTTACTACTCAAAAATGCTTTAAGAAAAAATGTACAAAATTAAAATTAGCAACTTAAGCTAAAGGTAACGAGCAATTTTGGAAGAGGAGGAGATAATAGTTTTTAAATCTAAAGGTCTATTAATATTAAGAGTTTAATATGAACAACTTAAAACAAAAAACATGAAATTTCTCTTTAATTAAGAAAAGAAGGAAGTAGGTATATTAACAAAAATATAACATCGAGAACATACAAGGTAATTTTTTTTATAGTTCAATAGTATAATCTATAATGGCACACAAACCGGCAACATAACTTGCTAAGGAAAAGTCCAACAAAAGAGTTAAAGAGAGATGAAAATAATTCAATAATTATAGTTTTAAAAAACTAATTTTTTTACTTTGTCAAAAGATAATCTTATTTTTTGTCATTTAAAATCAGTACCACTATCGAAAAAATTAGTTGTCATGGAACGGATGTCACAATTATGCAAAAATGTCTTCTGACTAGTTTTTTAATACAGAAAATTGTACGTCTTTTATAAGGAAGTACATAACCACTCCGGGGATCATTCTCGATCGAGATGTTCCTACACTGGTGTATGATGCTGAAATCCTATCATATATTTTCCACAAAATTAATGCATTACATATCAATCCCACACTTACCAATCCCAGATCGACAATCCCGCCTTCCGATACACTTAACTATTTGTTTCTCTCCTTTCCATCCCCATCCGTTATGACTTCAAACCCAAGGCCACATGCACTTCATCATCATACCTCTGCCGAAGACGGGAGCTATCCTCAACCGGGAATTGTATCAATCTGATATTTTTGTATCATATGATACTTCTATCAATCTGATATTTTTGTAGCATATGATACTTGTATCAATCTGATATTTTTGCATCATATGATACTTGTATCAAACGGATATTTTTATATCATATGATTCTTTCTTATCAGCCGACCGAAAAGGAACGCGACGGAAGAGATTACTTATCGTTATCATTCGAATCAGAGAACTGATACCGAGTACCTGATAGTTTTGATCTGCATCATTTAGGTGTATCTGATACTTTTGCGCACCTGATACAAAGTATCAATTTGATACAGAATCACCCAACCCTAATCTGAGTTCTCTGCACTGCAGCAGCTACTCTTCAAAAGCACCAGTTCTTGCAGTGCTCGAGCAACAATCCCACAAGATCCAGATGGACTTCCACCCACACACTTTGCCTCCAACAACAGGAGCAGATCATCTAATTAACAGAACTGAAACTATCCAGCATCACCAATGTACCATTACCGGGGAAGGTGCCCCAGAAATTACTTGCTTCATTACTAGAAAGCTCCCAAAAATTACTTGCTTCATTACTAGAAAGGTAAGTCCGAAATGTAAAGAAAAGCGTATCACAGGATTAGTTGCAATTCAGCCTGTAGTTCAGTCCACACTGAAACGATCATTCGCTTGAAGTCACACCAGGCCCTTGGGCTGCAGCCACCAATGGATAAGATGGCACTCGTGTCAACCAGGAACACCGGTTTAACAACAGAAAGGGAGAAAGGCGAAGAACATGACCATCCTGAACAAGATCCTCCTAAGACGCAGCGGACGTTCTTTAGGACATTTTCAAAATTTGAAGGTCTGAAATAAGATAAAAAGAATGAATCGTCTTTTGGATAACATAATTTTTGCAGCACAAAATCAATATTTTTCGGAGAAAATTTCGGTTCTATAGAACTTTTTAACGCATCGAGTGATTAGGGATCGTAAATGTAGATAATTACTTTTAAGATGGCATTTAAAGAGCGAAATAAGTTAAAAATCTACCACCGACAGTTAAACGTTAGCAAAGAGCTTTATTATCTAAATATATCGACCCCTTTTATATCCAGAACACAAAATGGCGAATATCTTTCCTATCTGTTGACAGCATATTAAACAAAATTTATATTTTGGGGTGTTTTTTCACGAAGATTGTATTTATGAC
This sequence comes from Araneus ventricosus, assembly GCA_013235015.1. Classification (NCBI taxonomy): domain Eukaryota; kingdom Metazoa; phylum Arthropoda; class Arachnida; order Araneae; family Araneidae; genus Araneus; species Araneus ventricosus. The sequence goes on along the minus strand of BGPR01023846.1, from coordinate 19,056 downwards.
ATCCAAAAAAGGTGTTGCGATTGAAAATTTTGAACTTAGTGCAATTTTAAATATGCAAATGACCAATTAGGAAAATAAATTTTAATATACCTTATTCCAAGTGAAATGGTATCTTTTGTTTTAATACTGGATTAACGATGGCAGAATAATGCTCGAGAGTTCGTTTATTTTTTCCGCGACTGTACATTAAATTCGTATCTTTAATAAAATTCATAATTTTATGTAAATATGGTGCTTTAAAAGACTTATTACATCCAATGCATATAATATCATCTTTAAGCCTCAAGACGTACAAATGGGAATTAAGACGAAGAAGAAAATAGATTTCACTTTCCAGTTTCATAAGAGATAGAAGCGCCACTCCTTGCCACACCAGCGCCATGATACCTCGGAGCCTACAATTTCTGTCTTGTCGAAAAGAAACCGTGGGCTCATATGTAATACATCAGCTATTATTGTTACATAAGACGGTTAAGGACCTTCCCAATTAACTCTGTAGCCAGAATTTTAGTTCCAAATTGCGTAAATCACGGAAAACAGCTTAAGCTGTATTTCCCCTCAAGTTGGTTCAAAGTCAGCTTTGGTTTTGTATATATAGCATTAACCTCTGTGTATTTTTTACCTTGTGCTGAAAACAAAGCAATGTTTAAAATACATAAATAATTAAAATTATTTAAGATCTCGAAATATCAACACGCAATGCTGTGCTTTTTTATAAATGTTCATTAATGCAATAATTTAACTAACACACTGTATTTATAAAAATAAGGTCAGAGTGGATATTTAAAAATACACTTGCAAGCCAAATGGTTCGCGTAAAGTAAAAATTTGGTTTTATGTGTTTTTATAAGTTTAGTAAATTTTCTTCTGACCACTCCATGATTAGAAGAAAAACTGTGAAACAAAATTAACAGGAACGAGCAAGCTTTTAGCTTTTATTATTCAATTTCCCCCCTCACACTATTCAAAAGCACTCAGCCTGAGTAGTTTGCGCTGGTACTCAATGAAAGATGTACTATCAGAAACAAAATACAACTTGGTTTGCAGATTTAACCTTGCACGTTCGAAGATTTTTTAGGAACGACGCATAATACTCGAACACATTCCAATTTGAGCCGGGAATCCGTTCGTGTTTGCCGAGACCAAACGGGATCCGTTTTGCCGCGAACGATTCTCGAACATTATTATAACATTTGTGAACTACCGGCTCACAAGCGATAATGCGCCTGAATATGATAAAATTGTTCACATGAAAAGCAATATAGCTATAGTAAAAGACTCGGATGTAAAATTGAGAAATACATGTAATACTAATCCTATGTCATTTTTACCAGTATATAAAATAAATAGAGTGTCATATATAAATATGAATACGTGTGCTGAATAACAGTTAAAACTCCAATTGTTAAAAAAAGGCTTGTAAGATGCATGCCTTTGACCACGGACAAGAAAAATCAGAGGGCTCACTCATCTATGCACCTAATGGCAAATTTTTTTGTAACATTACACTTCACACAGACTGACGCCATCTGTATCCGACTAAGGAACTAACTAGAATACGTCAACGTGACGTCACTGCGACGCGACTGGAGACAAAACCAATCCCTTTCGTCATGACAACGATGTAAATCGTAATTATGTATTTATTGGAGTTTTAACTCGTTTTTCAACGATTATTAAATTTAAGAATAGCTTATTTTTCAATATTGTTAATTTGATAATATTATTGTTTCAATAATGCCATTTATTATTGTTTATATAATCATCATAAATATAAAATAACGTTTTTCCCCCATTAAATTAGCCTTTTCTTTAATACAGAAATTAAAAGTAAATATTAAACATCATTCAAACATTAAAAATAGTTGAATTGCCTGTTTGAAGGTTAGCAATCATTTATAATCAGTGGATAAATAATTTAAGAAAAACACTATTTTTCATATTATTAATTTAATTTATTCTTTTTCAAGAAAAGTTCTTTCAGATCACAATATTTTTAGACAAACAGGAAATTAATTTTTATTAATTTAGTTAATATTATGCTATTCTTTTGGAACATGTTAAAACTTCAACGATAAATTAGTTTTTAAGAAATTCACATTCATTTTTCAAGACACAAAAATTGATAGGATGTAATTTCCATACAGAAAATTCACTTGTGGTTTTCTTCAACTCTGCAGGAAACTAAATTTGTTTTATTTATTCTTTCTCTTTCAGAATATTTTAAAAATGCAACAATAAATTAATTTTTAATAAATACACATTCATTTTTGTTTGAGATTTAAAAATTAATAGAATGTTATTTTCATAAAGAAAATTCATTTGCTTTTTCTAAAACTCTGCAGGATATTACATTTTTTGATTAAGTTAATATTATCTCTTTAAAAATATATTAAAACTGCAACAAATTATTTTTTTTTATCAATACACATTAATTTTTATTCCAGGTACAAAATTGACAGAATGCGATTTTCACACAGAATATTAATTTCTGAAGTTAATTTTTTCAACCCTGAAAACAAATTAAATACCTTTATTGATTTTTGTAACAAAATGTTATAATACAAATAAATGCAACCCCCCCAAAAAAAATTATGTCACAATTTTATTGAAGAAGCATAATAAAATACACAACATTCTTAATATATAACATTTCTAACAAACACTGCCTAGAAACCAGATTTATTTGTTTTATATAGTATAAAAATATTCAATATAAGGGAGTGTTATTTTAAAAAAATCACTTACTTGAGCGGGGCATAATGGAATGCCCCTTCTTGCCTAGAGTGGCTCCTACCAGGAATTAAAACTCCCGTCCAACTTCGCTCATTCTGCCCTGCATAGGAAAATGTTCAATTATGATAATATAATTTCTGATTAAATATTATATCCAGAATTTTTCTTTTTTTGGAAAAATATTTATCAGATTAAATATAAAGAAATTATCAAAAATATCATAAAAGAACTTATTTAGAATTGTTCCCATTGTTGTTCAGAATCTTGATACCGAGCTTAATCCATATTGTGACAAAAGAAGATATTTTATAAAACTTTTCCTTCCGCTTTGTCATCTAGGTAATTTAAAAATATTTAACATTTAAATTACTCACATTTATATAAATGTATGAAAATACTATAACTATACAATTACATTTTATTATAATCAATTTACGAATACCATATTTTTTAGAAAATAATAATAAAAACTGTATGTTTAACTAAAGTTTAAGAATCATTCAAGAGTAACATTTTATATTCTATACATGAAAACAATATAGTTGGAATTCAGTGGGTTAAGGATTTTATGAATTGTCGAAATAATAGGGGCATTTAAGTCAAAGTTGAAAGTAGCACAAAATGACTGGAACAAATAATGAAAATAAGAAAAATTAAGTTAACCTAAAACCAGATAAATTTTGCTAGATCACTGTATATTACACTTTGTTACATTTCAATAAAATGTATGTTCATTGAGTGAAATGAGTCGTTATGCATTTGTTGAAAGGTGCCCCACGACATGCCTGTCCCCTACTATTCCTCTTTTATCTTCTCAGTTATCATGTAGAATCGGCAGCTGCAAAAATCTCAAACTGCCTGAAAGAACAAATAAAATTCCACTAGAATCCATTTTCTATAGCATAAATTTCTTTATATAAAAAACACTACTCAATTATCATGCATTATTATTGTGAATAAAATATTCACATAACAGGGTTTCTAACCAAGACTAATAATTAGAATTCTAAGTCATTAACAATAAAACTAACTTTCTTGTGTCAAGTTGTGATAATTAAAACAGATCAAAATATTTTGATATTCTAATTAAAATATTAGCTAATATGCTGATCAGAAAATCTTTCTATATTTTATTTATACAAAATAGTATGAAATTTCATCTGTAAAATCTCTACATTATTAATAAAAATTAATAAGAATGAGAAATATCTTCTTAAAATGGAATTTAAATTTGCAGAAAAAGATGTTAAAGTTACTGATTTATTTATAATATATACATACTTATAGCAGCAAATAAATTGATGTAACATTGTAATATGTATAATTATATATATAATATTGTAATAATAAAATAGTGTAACATTAACTAGACTACAAAAATTCTTAATCAGCTTTTACATTTAATAGCTTTTCACAACAGACCGTTTTTAAATTAGTAAGCAATGTAGGTACATAAAGTAGCATATAACTGCGTACCTATACTTAATAGGTACGCAGTTATATGCTACCTATGCTATATAACCCAAAATTTCTTTAACTTTCAGCACAAAGAATAACAATTTTCATGCAGAAAAATTCCACGACACAAAACTCCTCAAAATCAAAATAATCTGAAGATGCTAGAAAACTTTATCTTAATCACTACAATATAATTATGAATGTATTATTACAATTTGTTATATACAGCGGTATTTCTATTAACATAGAAGTTCAAATATAATTTCAATTTTACTGATAAAAAAATTATAGCTCGTGGAAATTATTATAAAAGTCAACAATAAATATTTTCTCATTAATAGTCAAAGAATGATTGATAGCTTTTAAGGTTGTTTTTATTCCCAGGTCATATTATTAAACAATAAATCTATAAAAATATAGGAAGGCATACATTTTTCCAATATTGCATACTGCGTCAACAGTATTATTCCATTAGTATGATAAGTTTTGGACATTAAAATAACTTGTGGTGGTTTCAGCTCCTCGGGGCCGCAGTCCCCACCATCTGAAAATCTAATACATTAGAGCTTAAGTGGAAATGAAAACTAGACCTGACAATCAAAATGCATAAACCAGTATGAGGAATATCAAATTTAGGAATAATTTAAATCAATAAAAAGTTACAAACTACATAAATACAAAAATATTTTTAAAAATAATTTTCAAAGAATATAATAGGAGATTAGAAAGTTGTGAAAAATTATCTAAGGCAGGAAAAGGTTAAAGAAAGGAATGCATAACAGTGCGGGGGGAAACTCAGAGTGAGAGAGTCATTCTTGGTCTCTTCCGATTCTGTTGATCATTATGATCATAAACAGGAATATTGGCTAATTCGGGGTTATTGATATCCGGCAGTTTTCCATAGAAATTTTTAGCAAGTTTTTGAATGAACTGCTGAAGGGAGGGGACATTTAATGCATTTCGTATATCAATATTTCGATGGTACCACCTGGCGTTTGCAATCATTCTTGGTGTTTTGTTTTCAAGCACCTGAATGCTTCGTAAGTTACTTTTGGCAGTGCATGCCCAAATGGGACTCGCGTAAGCGAGAATTGGTCTGAGATACGCTAAATAGATCAGTACCTTGTTGCTGAAATTTAGACTAGAGTTCCTACAGATTAAAGAGTATCGGGCGCGGAATGCTTTGTTATATTTTTCCTTAATCAGGCTAATATGGGCTCGGAAGTTCAGTTGCTTATCAAGAACAACCCCCAAATATTTCACTTCTTTTTTCCATTCGATTGGGGTGGCATTAATCTTCACTTTTGGCCAGTCGTCATTCTTTTTGTTAAAGAGAATTGCCACTGTCTTGTCAACATTGAGTTTAATTTTCCATCTCACAAGCCAGGCTTCTAGATTTTTAAGGTAGTTTTGAAGGTTGCACAATAGCTTTATCGGGGGTTTTACCTTGCGAGAGTATGGCCGTATCACCGGCATAAAGGCTGATCATAATATTTCTGACCTGTGGGATGTCATTCATGTACAAAACAAAAATTATAGGGGCCAGAATTGTCCTTGGGGTACGCCAGCCTGAAGTTTTCTTGGTGTAGAGTCTGAGTTTTTAACAAGAACAGTGAAGTGCCTATTCGTAAGATATGATTGTATTATCTCAATAATGTATTGAGGAAATTTGTAAGCAATTAATTTGTGAATCAGACCCTCGATCCACACTTTATCGAAGGCTTTTGCACTATCTAAGAATATGGCAGCAGTAGCCAGATTGGAATTCTTCCCATCATTAATATGCTCTACAACTCTAAGGAGCTGATGGGTCGTGGAAAGTTGTGGGGTAAACCCAAATTGCTGAGGAATGGGAAGCCTGAGTTTTGTGGCATGTGTTAAATACTTATTTAGAATTAATTTCTCTCCTAGCTTACTGAGAGTTGGTAACAACGAAATTGGTCGGTAACTAACAGGTTGAGTCGGATCCTTTCCCGGCTTCAAAATTGGCAGAACTCTAGCCGTTTTCCTGCAGTTAGGAAAGTGTCTGAATTCGAGCACGTGATTAAAAATTTCAGTCAGTTTTAGTATAATTTTTAGGGGCAAATTTTTTAGCATCTTATTTGTAATGGAGTCAATTCCAGGAGCTTTGTTGATTTTAATGTGTTTCATAAAGCAAATAATCCCAGAAGGTTGTACCTTTTTGAACTTTGAAGTGCAGATTTCATTTTTAAACTCTCTAATAGATTTTTCAACTGTTCTCTCGGTATTTGGGTCACAAAAATCATTGGGGCTGAATTGACTCTCTAGATGATCAGCAATAATTTCCGCTTTTTCCAGGTCCGTATGCGAAGGTAGATTGGTGCCTGGGTTTTTTAATTGAGAAATTTCAGAACTTTTAGATTTCAGCCTGTTAGTATGACACCAGAGGGTGCCATCATATATGTTTAACTGCTCGTTTTGGCTAATGTACATACTTTGATTGAATTCGGACATAGCATTTCGAAACCTGGCCTGTGCACGGTTAAATAAATGTTTTGAGGTAGGATCTCTGAATTTTTGCCAGACCTTCTTCGATCTATTTCGTTCCGTTTTTAATTCTCTTAAATGAGGGGGCAGGTAAAGTTCCTCGTGATGCTTTAACGGCCTAGAGCTATTATTGTCAGCGTTGGTAATGTCGCTCATAATTTTATTCACTTCATTCTCAAGATCGTTTGAATTTAAAATTTTGGGGAATATAATTTTAACATTTTCATTCAAATGATTTTCAAAACTGTCCCAATTCGTCGAGACCTTTTGCCTTTTTACAAAGAGAGGTACAATATTGAAATCAAAGTTCAGTATTACCGGATTATGATCCGATGCAAGATCAGGAATAGATTCGATTTTACATATATAGGAGAAATTTTTTTGTTAGTGCTAGATCGATGGTTGTGGCCGAATTCGGTCCATATCTAGTGGGGGTTGGGGGGGGGCAGTATTTCAAGATTTTTACAGTGTGTATATTTATATATGGCTTTACCTGTTGCATTTATGCGCTTACAATTCCTGTTGGTATGATAGGCATTGAAGTCGCCACACATAATTACATACATTACTATTATTGAGATTCAGTATTTTGTCAAGGTCATCCAAGAATCTGCTGTTTACCTGACAAGAGTACATAAGTCGAAGCAATTACAATTGATGGCTGATTAACCAAGGAAATTTTTACAATCGTGTTAGAGTTCAGGTTCGGGACAAATAAATCAACATGATTGAGGTTACTTTTAACAAAAATTCCAGTCCCACCAGAGAGTGGGGACTATGGTCCGTCTTGACGGTAGAAAGTATAGTTACGGAGGTATGGGGAGAAGCTATTCTTAATTTTGGTTTCTTGAAGTAAAAGAAGATCTGCTTTTTTTCTCATCAACAAAGGTACGAAGATCATGAATTTTATGCGTAAGAGAAGTTTCAGACAACGGATACGTACTGATGTAATAAACTTCATTACTTTTATTTATAAAGTGAAAACTAAATGTGTACAATTTTGAGTAACTTAAATCGACTTTGATATGAATGAAACACGTAATAAGCTTACTTGTTCTTAAGAGATCGACATCGAACACAACGCACATGGCGACTTGGTGTCTGTTTGACGGCGTGGCATCGAAGCGGATAATTCTCTTGGATGGCGAGTGGGGCGCTGATCAAATTGCAGGAGTGAGACCTCTGATTCTTTTCTCTATACCTAGACCGATAAACATTAGGTTTTCATTCTAGCATATCTTATATCGAGATTAGCGAAAACTATTTGTGTGGCTGCCGGGATTTATAGAATTGGCTGTTTTAAATGAGTATCTTTAATTTAAATAATTATTAAAATTTTAGTTAAAAGCAACATTGTGTTCATTCTCTTAAGGAGCTTGTAATCTACAGATCCTTTGAAACGTATGCTGCGTATTTCTTCATTCAGAAACTATCGATGTTTCATCATTTCTACACGATTCCAAAGGGTACCGAGAGGAGATGAATAAGTCCCTCTGTCTCTCAAACCGGATCATCATAAACATACCGGCTCCATTAGCATTCGCGATTGTCCTTACTGTGGGATGATAGCCATGCGATCAGAATTCGTTGGAAGTGGCAGTTACTGTGAAAAAAAAATTTTCCATGTTCTGAACTCGAAACTTGAAAATTAATTACATTTGGGCCTAAAAAATTCTTTTAATTTTGATTAACTTATTTTTTATAATCTTCTATTGGTTTCAAAAAATGAAATCCATTTTTTCTATACGTAGTTTTGACAAAACGATTTCATATTTTAGTTAAATGGTCAAATCAAAATATTTTGATTACTTTTATTTTAATGTTATCACCTCTTAAATGCATACTTTAGATTTTATTCTAGATCTGCTTATGCTTTTAATGTTAAATGAGTTTATAAAAATGTTTTATAAATCTTATAATAGCGTTTCCTCTTTTTCTAAAAATTTTTTTTCCGTTTTTCCTCTGTTAATTTCCGAGCGATTATCTCTTTTCAACGACCAGAAATAGACATGGTATCATGATATTTACCTTCCTTTTGATATCGTCTTTCCATTTCCTTTATGTCTTGTTGAAATTGTTCCTGGCTTCATCGAAATTTCCAGCAAAGTGTTCAGGTAAATGAGAAAAATTAACTTAAACTCCTCTCCATGCAAAATTCTTGAAAGTTGCTAACATTTCTCCAACAAAATTTCATATTTAGGTTTCTTTGGATTCGAAAGTTAGTTGCTACTATTTCAGTATTTATAGGCTTTTCTCTTAGTTTATTTTCATTTGAACTCAAGGAGGACTGATCAGACAATTTATCAGCTAGAAGAAAATCTTATTTAAATATTCGTTTATTCTTTCTTGGATAGAAGTTATATAGAGAAATACTTATTGAAATCCCTAAATATATATAAAAATCATACAAAATATAGTAGGTTAGTCTTAAACATACAAAAAATTGTATAAATTATATGTGAGTAGAAACTGTACGGATGGAATTTTAATTTATTTTCCAGAATTAGCATCCCAAAACTATAAAAAAAACGCGTTATTTTGAAGACAATTTTTCATTTCATATCCGTGTATTTTAATTTTAAAATAATTAAATATGGATTTTAATTAATTTAGTTAATAAACACAACTTGGCTCGTGAAGATACTAAGGAAAATTATTTATCGATTTCAACTTTAGAAAACGCTATATATCAATTAAAATCATTAATTTTTTTAATCAAAAAATTTCGTCGTCTTCACAAAATTGCCAATTAGTCGTGAACAAACTCCTTGACTTTTTCGTACAAAATATGTCAATCGCATCTTTAACATTGACTTTTCTGCAGGGTTTCCCACGAAGGACTCATCCATTTTAAAATTAAATAACTCACCAATAGAGGTATATAGAAGTATGAAACCAATTGGGTATTTATTTTGAAAGTTGTAAAATTCTGAAGCAGAAGTTTCTAAATTAGTTACAAATATTGCCAGAAGGTGAAGTTGTATATTGTAGTTGTAGTACGGAGCTGAGAAAGAGGCTGTGAGCAGACCTTTGCAAGCAATCGTTGCAATCACGTCAGAATTAATACAAAATGTGCACTTTTTGTAGCAAAGAGAATAGCGCATACCAAAATGAAATTTTCAGTCTCCCTCCGTAGTATGTCAACGGAAATGCAGGCACATGTCCAGCAGATCAACTCTTCAAACTACTGCGATGTTGCATGATGGTTCTGGGAAATAGTGCTCCACAAGACGTAGTCGCTGGAAATGAGATCTGCTGTGTTTGGAGACCAATCCATACTTGTTCCAGTAAATGTGAACATTTCAACGAATGACTATATTCTGTCAGTTTCAAATTAAGTTACATTTAGCATCACCATTTCCATTGACACCCTACAGATGGTGATTGAAAATTTCTTTCTTTTCATTTTTCTTGACATTGCATTCCGTGAAGGCTGCACATTTTTAATCGATTGTGATGTGATTGCAACGATTTCTAGCAAAGGAATGTTTATACCTTTTTCCTGAGACGCCATGTTACGACTACAGCATGTAGCGCTACCTTCTGGCAACATTTGTAACTAATTCTAAAGCCCCTGTATCAGATTTTTGAGGCATTCAAAATAAACATGCAGTTGGTTTCATGCTGTTAAATATTCAATGTATCAATTTTAAAGTCTCCCCTAGATGGCGCTGCTGTAACCTTCTCTGTTTAAGAATTTTGTGTGTGTAATAAGTGTTGTCTTCTGTGTGTGCTAATAAACGTTATGTCAAAGTTCTCGCTGCATTTATTTCGCAATTGTAAGTCTGACATTAAGGAAATTTTTTATGTTTCCGAACATCGGGAGAATCGTGGATTCTTTAGATAATTCAGAGAACTAAAATTGACAGACTTAAATCATTTCTGAAAATGGAGTTTGGGAAGAGCAATAAGAAAGATATTATTAGACAATTGACTACTAATCACTGGCAAAATTGAAGCCTACTGCTTAAAAACGAATATTGTTGTCGAAGAAAAACTTGAAACTGAGAGATTTCGGCGAGAAACTGGTTGAAAATATCAGTCGCGTAACGAGATTGACTGGCTCCTTGATTACAATGTGAATTTTCCGCCCTCCTTTTTCATCACTGGCTTAGTTTGTGTAAACAGGTTTTGAAAAATGGTATTTTTTCTCCCCTTAATCATATTTTATTTAAAAAAGTGACAAAGAAGTAAAGTGGTCTTACCTTAAAAAAGCAAGATAAGTCTACCATGGGGAAATGGTGTCTGGGAAATGTTTTGCTTTTTACGCCAGTCGTCATCATTGGCTTAGCAAGCGTAAATGTAGCCTGGAGCATGGTATTGTTTTTACGCTTCCTCATCAAATTTTGTTTTAGAAAAGCAGTAATATTTTGACTCCACGGTGTCCTCTAAAACTGACATCCGGGACATCTATACCTCTTGTCCCCCAGACGTAGGAAAAATTGACTGAACTCAAAAACTTTGACTCGCAAATCGAAACTGGTTTTTCCGCGTAAGAATGGTTGATTTCTGATATATGCTCAGAAGTTATTGAAGGAAAGTGCTTACATTTCGATTAATTAATTTAAAACCAATTAAAATTTTGAGAATTCCTTTTTTAGTGAGTTCTTACTACCCTAGAAGTAACTTCGTGCTAAATTTGGTAGTTCTAGATCAAAGGTCCGCCTTTTAAAGTGTTTTGAACAGTGTTTGCCACACGCATGTCGCAATTTCCAACATGCCCGCTTATAAACATAGTCATGTGACAAGAGCTCACACATTCCTTACAATCATAAACGAGTGATCACCGTGCACTATGAGAAACTACAGACCAAACCAGAAAACAGATCATGCAGTTTTTGGAGGAAGGTAATGGCAGGAATGTTCAGAGTTCTAGACCGAAAAAATTGCAGTTTTATAGCGTTCTTTCCAAGGTTCCGGTTTAGCTCATGTAAATGCACTGGCGGCTCGTCCATTACGGCTGCAGAGCTGCAGTCCCCCCCAATTATTTTAATACTTGTATTTTCGTTTTTATTCCAATTGGCTTGCTTTTCCACTTTAAGAGTTCAATGATAATCGAAAATGGCAAAAAAGTAATAAAAAACGTAAAAGGAAGGCGGAAAATTAATCAAAAATTAAGGAAGAGACAGATCAGAGCTGCATAGAATTTTGCCCCTCCTAGAATCGAAATTTCTCGCATTGAGCAACGCGGAGCTCTTAATCGGAAGAAAAAAGCGACCCTTTCTCCCATTGAAATTTGAACCCAGTGAGCTGCACTCCGGAGCAGCTCACGCTTGGCGCGATTTCTTCATTTAGCCTTTTTCGCTTTCTGACTGACTGACATTAGATGTTATTAAAGTGTTAGTGCTGAGGCACTTTTTTACTCAGAATGAGTACAACAACAATGAAAAACTTTATGTACTAGTAGTACCTTTGGAGGTGATTCGCTTTCTGTCAGTAGTCCAGTCGTTAAATTGTTTTTTAAATTAAATTCTAGAGGAGTTGTAAGTTTTTGCTCCTTTATCTTTTTTCGGGGTGCTGATTACGGATCTGAGGTTTGTCACCAAAACTTTTCGTTTGAATTTTAGTTATCGCCCCAAAAAAAAAACATGAAAAAACATTTTCCCAGTTTTTTGCTTATAACTCAAAAATCATCAATTTTTAGTATATCATCATTATATACCAAAAAAATCTACAACTTAGGTCAACACAACTTCTGCAGCATTGCTTGTTTCTGAGTTGACGAGCCGCCACTGAATAAATGATTAAGTTTATGCTACCAGAGTATTGATGTTTTTTATAAACGAAACTCGCTTGTTGTTGGAGATTGCTGATGAATATCCTGACGTGGTGCATTCATTTTTATTTATGATATGATTATTTATTTCTCGATTCTCACCTTTTATTTATCTTCAATATTCAATGAAATAAATTTTCGCTTATATACTGTTTTGCATCTCAATAACGAACCAGAAGTACATTTTCGTGTATGTAGTATATCACCTAGCCAAATGATGCTGATTTCAGTCGATATCTCCGAAAGAATGAGGTATCGTTTCAATGTAGATGCCGCTGTTTGTATTCGAATTTCCTTGAGCGTTGTGTGAAGTTTGCATTTTAAAACAGACCATTTTTAACTTAGAAAGATTTCTGTGGGATAAAACTACGTTTACTTAATATACATCTAAAAATTACTTTTCTAACTTTAAGCACAAATAACAATTTTCATATGGGACTGTCCATAAATGATGTAATACTTTTTCAATATTTTTGACACCTTCCCCTTTTTGTCACAAAGTGTCTAACTTCACCATCCCCCTCCTCCCCCCTTGTCACATGTCACGCTATATTACATAAACATATACTTGCAGTTCAGAAACAAAGCACTACTTTATAGATCATATTTCAAATTTTATTTTTAAACTTTAACTATGTGTTTTAATGACATTTGTGAGCAGGGGGAGGTTTTCTTCTAATGGTGACGAATTTCTGCTGCTACTATATTCTCAGAACCTACCCTGAATGCCTTTTTCGAAAAGAAAGGAATATAAGTGAAAAAAAAAAGATCACATGAAAGTTGTTTCAGCCCCGATTACAAAAATACCCGCAAATTCTGGTAATTTCAAAATTTTATCTGGAGATTTAAAATGTTTTTATTTTAACCAAAATGTGTGATGTCACACTTCTTGTTACCCCTTCCCCCTTGTCACAAACTGTCACAATTTCATCAACCCCCTCCTCCATCCAAGAGTGACATCATTTGTAGACGGCCCCTACTGTAAATAACTTATAAGCCATAATAAAATACTTATAAGTAAAACCAACTCCTCAAAACCAAAATAATCTAAAAAAGCAGAAAGTTTTATCCTATAAGTAGCTAGAATATAGCTATGAATGTATTATTACATACATAATTTATAACATACAGCAATATTTCTGTTAACATGGAATCTTAATTATAACAATTAACAATAATGACAATAAATATTTTGATAGTGATAGCCAAAAAAGAATTGATAACTTTTAAGGATATTTTGTTCCCGAGTCATATTATTCAGCGATAAATCTATAAAAATACAAGATTTCAAGAATTTTTAAGGAATGGTACATACTGCGTTAGCAGTATTGTGCCATATGATGAACAATTTAAATGTATAAGGGAATTGCATAAAGAAAAAAAAATAGAACTTTAATATTTTATTTACAAAACGAAAATATTTTATTTACAAAACGAAAATAAGCTTTTAAATGTTACATATTTTTCATTCATTCATATTGTTTTTGATATAAGTTTGAAAACACGTATCAAAATTACACGTTCGCATACCGAGGAAACTTGTATAATATTCCATGACATTAGAAAATATACCATCAGTTTCTCCACAATGTACACTAAATGAAATCACAACAAGAATGTCAAAAAATAAAATATTTAGAGATAAAAATCTAAAATATTTAGAGACAAAAAATTAAGACTTTCATACGTTGATCTAGTGTTTGACCCTTGCTTTTGTAATGGTTTTTTGATTTAATGTTCTAATTTAAAAAAAAAAGCGTGATTTTTTTTAATAATTTTAATGAGACGATACGCTACATAGACTCTTGGAACTCAATGTATTTTTAGTGCTTTTGCATTTGTGTCTTGAATTGGATGACTATGAGTTTTAGTGCCTAAGACACTTTTACTCAGAATGAGTGCTAAGAGATTCAGAGGAACATAGACTTCACCAATGGTAAATCAGATGGGAAACGTGCTAAAACCTGTCAGGCAAATGAGGGGAATGGGCTGGAAAATGGAATTCAAGTGCAGCGATGGGAGAATAAGAGTATGATGCAGCGGGACAAGGTAGCATGTGCGAACTATGGAGGCTTAAGTGGGGTGGACCATTTTGTAGTGGCATAAGGAAAGGCATATTTTCCATTATTATGGGTATAATTGAGTTGATCCAGGAGAGTAGGGTTGGTGTGGTTTACAAGTTTTTGGAAGAAGTTCCTGGAGAGTTCTTTAATAAATTCATCTATAGTTTGAATTTTCAGGTTGTTGTGGATGACGCTGTTTCGAACGTACCAGGGAGCATTGACTATGATTCTAAGGATTTTGTTTTGGAGGATTTGTGCTTTTTTACGGTTGGAAAATGCTGCGAGGCCCCAAATTTGCGCCGCATACGTGAGAATGGGTCTCAGAACTTGTTTGAAAAGTAGCAACTTGTTTTCTAGTGTAAGGGGAGATCTTCTTCCAATAAGTGGGATGAGCAGGTGAACTTTGGCCCAGAACTTCTCTGTGTTGTATTTAAGATGGCTTCTGAAGGTGAGCTTGTCGTCTAAGATTAGCCCAAGGTACTTGACCTCTTTGTCCCAAGTAAGATCTTCATCAAAGAACGAGAGAGTGTTTAGTTCTTTCCTGGATGTACCTTTACGGAACATGACTGCATGGGTTTTGTCTGTGTTGATGGCAACACGCCAAAGCGTGCACCATTCCTCAATGTTATTTAGGCCTTTCTGAAGTGTGTGGATGACATAATTTATGGTGCTACCTTGGGCTAAGATGGCAGTATCATCCGCAAAGAAGCAATTCATGATTTGGTTGGTCTTGGGGAAATCAGAGGTGTAGATTGTATACAGTAGTGGACTAAGGATGCTTCCCTGTGGAGTTCCGGCTTTTATACTTCCAATATCGGAGAACGTATGATTGAGCTTGACCCGGAAGGTCCTGTTTCTAAGGTAGTTAATAAGGATGACTATGAGGTAGTTAGGAATTTTGAACTTTATCAGCTTGTAGATCAGACCATTATGCCACATTCGATCAAATGCTTTGCGGACATCAAGGAATACTCCTCCAGTGTAGAATTTGTGGTTAAAACCCTGGGTGACGGTGTTAGCTACCCTAAGCAATTGATGAATGCAGCCATGGCCTGCCCTAAAACCGTACTGTTCGTTTGGAATGATGCTAAGATCGTGACATTCTTCTTTTAGTCTTGAGAGGATAATTTTTTCAAAGATTTTGCCAATGTTGCTGAGGAGGCTGATGGGACGATAGTTCCCTGGAAGTTTACGATTTTGCCGAGGTTTAGGGAACATCAGAACATGCGCTGTTTTCCAAATGGTGGGGAAGTAGTTGCAGAGAAGACATTTGTTACAGATTTTAGTGATGAAGGTAATTACATTGGTGGGGATTTGTTTTAATGCTTTGTTAGGAATGCCATCCGGACCAGTAGCCTTCCTGGGATTGATTCTCTTAAGAAGGGATAAGATTTCTTGTGGCGAGGTGAGCTTGATGTTAGAACTAGGTTTAGGATTATCGATGTATCTACGGATTGCTCTATTGACTTCATCAGTGTGAGCACCATCGTACGGTTCAGGGTTATTTTGGAATGAGTTCTCCAAGGAGAATTTGAAGGCGTTTGCTTTTCCCAGGGGGGTGTATTTAATACCATCAGTGTCAAGTATGGGTGGGATTTGGATGTACTTCCTAGAGAACTTCCTGGCTGCAATGTAGATTGAATTATCTTCTTGGTTTAAACTCATAAGCCACTCCTTCCAACTTTCTTGATCATAGTCTCTGATTTCCCGTCTGATTTGATTTGTGAGGCGGTTTGCAGTTCTTCTATATCTTGGGTCGTATGTTTGCTGCCATCTCTTTCTAATTTGATTGCGGAGGGTGATATTCTTAACGATATTAGGCGGAAGTTTTCTGTAGTTACCATTAATGAGTTTAGATCTGGAGGCCAGGTTAATTGCTGTGAGTATGGCACTGTTGAGTTTCGTAATGGCTTCGTCAATATCTTTGATGTTTTGGATGTTGGGGTTCCCTGGAAGAGAGGTGCTCATAATTTGCTTAAATTTAGACCAATTAGTTGTTTTAATAATCTTGCTTATGGCTGGGAGGTTGACATTAATATCAATTTCAAAGGAGACTGGATTGTGGTCACTGCTAAGAGCGTTGATAGAATTCGCATCACCAGAAGAGAAGTTTTTGAGAATTCCAAAGTCCAGGGTGCTTGGGTTATTAGAGTGGTTAGGAAAGTGCGTTGGTTCACAGGGAGCTAAGAGGATGAGGTTGTTATTGCAGATGTAGTCATGGATAATAGTGCCATTAGAGTTCCAAGTGCCCGAGTTCCAAGCCCTATGTTTGGCGTTGAAGTCACCAACTGCGATGCATTTACTGTTCGAATTGAAAATGTTGTTAAGTTCCAGAGTCGAGATGGAGCCATGCGGCGGTCTATAGATGCTTGAGATGGTAATGGGAGTGCTGTCTGGTAAGTGAAGCTCGATAGTAGTATTTTCAAATGTGGTAGATGCGATAGGGGTTGGATGATGATCTATTGAATTTCGGATGAGAATTGCTGTTCCACCTCCTCGATGGGTGAGTCTGTCTGTTCGATAGGACGAGTAGTTGGGGATCTTGAGTCTGTCTCCTGGGTTGAGATGGGTTTCTTGTAAGGCCAATATATCTGGTTTCCAGTCAAGAAGAAAGTATTTGAGTTGATTAATTTTGTTCTTTATGCCAGCAGCATTCCAGCTGATTAAGTTAAGGCTATTGTTCCTCTGATTATTGAATGCTAACAGTAGGGGGTTTCATCTGGTAGTAGTTAGCCATTTGGCTGAATAAAGAGTTCATCATGCTGGACATCATTTGAGACATCTGTTTGAAGAAAACTTCTTGGGTTGGAGGGTTCGCATTTGAAGCAAGTTGAACAGGTCTTGGGATAAATTGGGTGGCAGGATTTGGATTTGGTTCTACTGCAGGAGTTGGGGGCATTTTAATCTTGGCGATGATTGCTGGGTCAGCCCAGGCATTTTCAGGAGCTTCTGAAAAGGTTCTTCTGTTAACAGGGTTCTTTGGGCATCCTGTGAAGTTGGCCGTATGTGGGCCATTGCAGTGGAGGCATTTGGGAGGCGTATCTTTAGGTTTTGGGCATTCCCTAGATCTGTGGGGTCCTGCACACTTCATGCACCTAGGGTTCCTGGTACAGAGCCGACTATGATGAAAGAATTCCTGGCAATTGTAACATTGCCCAGGAGATTGTTTCTTCCTCAAGGATTCAATAGTAACTCTCATGCGGCCAATGAATTCGATTTGGTAAATTTCCTTGGACTTTGGAATTTTAGGTAGGGTAACAAGGAAGAGGTTGAAGTTTGTATTGGATTGCCTGTTACGAATAGGATGACATAAAGTAGGAGCAAATCCCTGATTCTGAAGGTGAGATATTATTACAGAAGTATCAAAGTCTTTGGAGAGGCCTCTGATGACAACTTTAATTTGTTTTTCATCATTAAGTTCATATGTATGAGATTTCATACCGTCTTGAGTGATTTTATTTTGTATAGCTTTATGAGCTTCGGGCGTAGGGGGGAAGATCTTTAGTTTATCATTGTTCATCATGCGTCCTGTTATTTTCTCCTTTGTGATTTCACTAAGCAAGTCAAGAAGTTGGGGGACGTTCTTAGGATTATCTATATAGATAGGAGGAACGTATCTGCTTTTGTTGGCATTATTAGAGTTGTTAGCAGTAGAGGGACCAGGTTGGCTATTTTGGAAACTTCTTAAGTTTATTTCACTTGGTATTTTAGCCGTATGGCTGAAGAGTCCTTGTTGATTATCTAAATCCTTCATTTCATCATCTAGATTAGATTGATTTTCGTAATTGTCTTGTTAATTTTCCAGATTTGCAAAGCGATTGCTTGTATTTATTTGATATTCAAAGGATTGTTTAATCTTTTTTGAAGCATTTTCTTCTTTCTGAGGGGATCTCCTATTTTTCTTACTCTTTTTGTGAAATGCATTAGATGTGGAAGAGGATTCACTATCAGAACCTCCATCGGAAAAGATATTATTTACATGGGAATTTGTATGAGCGTTAGCAATAATTTGATTGGACAACAAGGTTGTAAGAATACTAATTTTCCTATGCAAAATGCGGTTAAGAGACCTATCTAGCATATGGATAGCATTTGATAATTCAACAGATTGAGGGGAAACTTTTTCCAAAGTATCAAGACATGCATCAATTTTACAAACATAAATATCACACTCCTCAGGACCGGTACACTTAGAAATATCAATACCATTGCAAACACTAAGAGCAAAGTGTAAAGGGTCGGCACTTACCCCTTCACTGTCAGCAATCGACTCGTTTTGAGTAGCCATAAATCCGCTGGGTTGACACAGCTTTGGTAAGTCAAGGACACACTCGTAATCCAGAGGGAAAGTTCGCTCTAGAGAACAAACACCCGAAAATGGGTGTAATGCACAGTCACAACGCTTCCACGAGCACTAGAGAGGTAAGAAGTCAGCGCGACTGCTCCAAGTCCACACAGTAAACAACGCGAGTGAATCCAAGTCCAAAATGTAAACACTGATGTAGGAGGGTGGGG
>BGPR01023845.1:0-23836 GCA_013235015.1 Araneus ventricosus | reverse complement strand
GGCGCAATCATTAGGCGACTGTAGATTCTAACCAAAGTTAAAGTTCCACTCGAGAATTCCGCGACTGCGGCTACCCGATTAGTGCCAGATTCTAAGCATTTCTTAGCTGTCAAATGGACTTTTCTGATTTGAATGCTGAAAGGTCAGGCTACCCAAGACCATTGTATGTGTCCACCGCTAATTACTAATTATTATGCACAAGAGAAACTTAGTGGACTCGCTGCTAAGTAGGCTCGCGGCGGTCTTCCCCTAATTAAGATCCGAGGACAGTTAATGAGAGAAGTCTTGAAATAGGTTTCTAGGTACATTGTAATGAAAGTTGGTCTTGAAGACCTCGCTAAAGTTTATGAGGGCTGCATCTGCGCTGATAGAATGGGCTTCAGATCCCTAATGGTTTTCGTGAAAGTGTTCAGGTTAGATCTGTGCAAATGCGCGTGCTGCTTATTCGCTCAAGTGTTTTAATTTCTGCAGATTTGGGAAGAGATCTGAATTAATTGCGTAATTGTTTGATGGATATGGATACTTTTCTGGAAGTGATGAAGATGCCTGAGTTGAGCTTAGGGTTTCGCTATCTGATTGACCCATTTTGCATTTTGTGGAATATTCTTGGGAAGAGTTTTAAGATTAATATTGACTTAGTTAGATATTTTAATTAATATTTTTTAAGATTTTAACTATTTATTAGTTTATGTCCTCTTTTGTTAATTAGAATGTCTCAGAAAATCTTAAAAAATTTTCTCTAATTGTTACATTAGATTTTCTGTCAGTTTATAAGTAACAATCCGTCTTTGCTACTTGCATTTTCACCCAGAATATTGGATTTTCTGCCTCTTGAACTATTAATACACAACACATAATTATTTAAAATTTCAATCCTATTACTTGAAAAGACTGAGAAACATAAATTTAATCGAAGTTGAAATTAATCGAATGCGAAAAGGATTGATTTTTTTCTTGGTCTAATTTCGAAATAGATTATTTTATGTAATATTAAGTGTTTTGAGCTATTTGTTTTCGCATGATTAAATTGAAATTGTAAATTAGCTTGTAGGAAAAATTATAAAATATATATGCTAGGTATCAGTACTTCACTGGCAAGGGAAATTATATGTAGATGCCATGTTACATGTGAACTACATTTAAAATGTTCTTTACATATAATCCATATAATCGTACAATCCCTTTCATTTCAGTAGATTTTATATAAAATTTTTAACTCCTTGCTTTTAAACACCTACATTATGTAAAATCATCTTAAACAGAAAACGCATTCAGGAAGAAATAAAAAATTTTGGATTTCCTATTTTAATTTATGAATTTAATATTGCTACGCTTTATAGTTAAAGAAATAATTAAATATTGCAAAATGATCCGTAGGAGCCACATAGCATACTGTATTGGTAAAGGTAGCATATACTAAAATTTAAAAAATTCAATAATAGCTATTTAAATCTATAAAACATTTAAAATTATGCGAAATAAACTTGCAAGCACTGTATTGTACTTGAATATATTTTCAGTAAAAATTAAAGTTCACAAACATTGCCAAATTATTAATTAAATTTAGCATAAAAATTGCATAAAATGTATGAAATCCTAACCGTATGGCTATACGAAATATATATAATTCACAAATGCAGAAAATTAATAAAATGTGTTAATTTGTTTGCAGAAAAAATATTAAAGTAAGAATTTATACATTTATTCCACAATTAAAGAAGAAAAGTTTTAAAAAATACTTTAGAAAAATACATAATTTGTGTAATTTCATTACGTATTTATGAAAAAAAAACTAATTGTCCTTGGTTTTAATTTTACGGAAAAGCAATTAATTAATTTAAAATATTCAAACGAATGAATGTTTCACGTACTGCATGATGCAAATATTTTTATTATTTAATTAATGCTTGTTTCTTCCCTCACTAAAAAATTCATTCAATAATTTTGTTAAATCTTCTTAAATTTTCTTAATTTTGTTACTACTGTTGCAAAATCAGGTCAAAAAGTAATCAATAACTTCCTCAATTAAAAAAGCATTTAAATTATTTGTGAATTCGGGGAGAAAATGCAATTAATTGCTTTCAAAATTTAAAATGTTCATATTAAATTTTGTTTCATTAATCTATTAAGAAAAATTGTAACAAAACATTCACTAAATCATTTGGTATTTTTAGCAGTAACATCAATTAATTGCTTTTGTAATAAATCTCGGTTTTATATGTAATTTTTAATTTAATTTCCTGTAGATTGATTTTATTACATGCCTGTGCTTGAGGAACAAATTTTCAAAGAAAATTCAAGCGAATAGCAACAAAGATTTTCGAAACAACTTCTATTGCAATCGATGAATATGAAATTGGAGATGTTCTTTCTTCGGCTTCCTGATAAATTACCACGTAATATATCACTTATAATTTAAGGAAGAAAATAGTATTTCTTAATCCAGTTTTTATAATTCTCCAACTCTATGGGCTTGCACGAATAAAATCTTCTAAAATTATTCAAAATTACATTTCTGCAGTCATTATTTATCGCCAAGAATTGTTGTTCTGCGGCTTTTAATTTTTCTAATGTATAACATCATAATATATAAGACAAGAATCAGGATTGTTTACCTCATCTTTAAACTTAAAAAAATGATTATCAAATGCTGCCAGTTTAACTGATGAACTATGTTAACAAAGCATGACATACACAATGGCGACAATAAACGTTTGGGGACTTCACCCGTCAGCACACGCACGGGGTCTATTTGACCCCACTCTTTCACTTTTGTTAAGAAATTCCAGGAATTTCTAAAACCTTGCATCTGTTACTTTCTTTACCTTCATGATGGAGCTAGAAGAGGGAGATAAGAGCAGCAAAAATAGGTGAAACAGGTTATCTAATTTTTTACTAAGGCTTTGGGTCAAATTGCCCCGTGAATGTGCTAGTGTTTCATATTCATTTAACGTTAAGGCTATGACTGTGTTCGAATATTATCAGCACAGACTTAGAGATCTTCTCTCAAGTATTCCTACTGATATTGAAAATGATGATAGCTGTCTTAAATACAACTACTTTACATGAAAAATGTTCTTATACATTTACCATACATTATTTTTGTAAAAATGGCCAAAAAATTAAGGAGTAATTGTCTAACAATTGGCGCTGAAGGGTTAACGCTTTAGCGTGCATTGGTTTCACAGTGAGACCACACAGTGTTCAATTTTTTACAGCGCATGGGCGAAGCGTAGGGTAATTTTTCTTTCATGACTCAAGAGGCAGACATATAGGCGAACTTATATAAAAATTCCAGTTCAGTAGCATTAGTATTCAGAAAGCTATCGGGATTGCAAGAGCTAAATTGCTTTTCATATCTAAGAGAAGCAAAATGATGAGTGTTTTTGCAAAATTTGATATTTTTTAAAACTGAATCTTCGAAAGTAATATTGAATTCTATGAAGATTGAATATACTGAATACTCACGTATACTTATAAATTAAATACAAGATTTAAACTGCATTTCGATGATAACTTATTCGGAGGAAAAATAGCCCGCTACCATTCATTGGCTTCACTTTGAAACCACAAATTCCTTGAAAATAAAAAATGTTAAATTTTTTTTCCTTTACATATTTATGATCAGTTACATGTCTTATACTCATTTTTGAAATAAATTTAGTAATTTCCAAAACGAAACTTGTAGTGAACTTGAAGGGGATAAAGAACCTGCAGTGCGATATTTTACACGTTTGCGTGTTGTTATTACAACTTGTAATAGTGCTATTTTGAAGTGGTATTTCATTCGGAAAGAGCACTTCAGTACTTTACCCTTTAACCTTCGAAACGTTTTGTGCCTTCATCGAAACCAAAATACTTCCCCTTTTCAAAACATTTTCGTGAACTGTTCTCAAGCAGAAAAAACAAACACTGTTTATGCAATCTTGAAATTTATTTCCATACCTTTCCACCTGTTTTGTACATATATGTAATAGGATTTTGTACGATTAAATGTTTTTAAGTAAGCTTTTAATTGCTACGCTTTAACAAAATTAATTTCTTTCATTTTCATATTTGCAAATTTTTTAAAAATAGTGTATTTTTTTCCTTCTCTTTTTCGTCGGCTTTCATGCCAGTTAAGCAATGCTTTTATTAAATAAAAAGACGCCCCAAATCTATCCAACTGCTTAAAGAATCAGCCATTCTGATTTTAGGTGCTGGAGAATGAAGTGGTGTGCTGTATACTTTATCTGGTATATCCGTTCCTTGTTTGGCGTAGCATGGACAAATACTGGCCCTTGCCCCATAAACTCCCAAACAAACCAAACCAACCGTTCCACTTTCATAATTCATTGGCAAAGAGCCCTCTATTGTAGTCGCCCTTTGCATTTGCAACCCCTCACTTTATGTCCGTTTTTCTGTATAACCTACCCTTATTGTTTGTCCATGATTTTAAAATCGCCTTTTAGGTGTGTAATTATGGTGTATAAACCATATGCTAACTCTAATTCATCTAGCTCGCAGCGTACTTCAGTAATGGTTCTCAAAGGTGCTCAAACATTGAAACACGGGAAGCGAAAAATTTCTGCAATATATTTATCGAACTCTTATATCTTTATGAATTTTTTTATCAAACTTTATGAATGAGATATTGTCAAAAGTTAACCCCTTCGTTCTCTCACCCACCAAAATCACGGGTGAGGTTTCGCATTCTATTTCTCGTGCTCGTGATATTTCCGGGCTGGAGTATTGAAAAGTATCACTCCAAAAAGATTAAAAACAATCCATTTCTTATACCTGGAAAAAATTTTATTGCTTATTTTACATACCAGATGACAGTGCCAGACTATTTAGAACGTAATTGGAGATAGTTGTTTGTCACAATAAACCTGGTTGTTGGTTTTTCTGAAAAATTAAATTTCCTTAATTTCAAGCTAAAAAATTAATGCATATATTATTCATACACTTTATATTTATTCACATTTTTATACAATGTTCATGAATAAAAAATATGTACTTTTTACTGTTTTCTTGAAAATTATGCGATCGTTAAGGGGTTAATATCTCATATTTTGACAATTGCAGTGTTCTTGTGACAATAAAATGCCATGTTTGTACATTGAGATCAATAGCAAGCAAAGAAAAATCCATGACAAGTTTATATTTCCAAAAGAATAATTGTGTTGTTACGGAATTCCTCTCGTTTTTATAAACAATGCTGCAAAAATGACTTGTTTCAGTATGACCTACTCTTATTTTTTGTCTCCTCATTTTAAAATCGCCCTATAGATCTATAATTCTGGCGCACAAGCCAGATGCTAATTGTCGTTCATCTAGTTCGCAACGTATTTCCGTAATGGGTTTTCAAGATACCCAGGCATGTACACACAAGCAGAGAAAAATTCTATCAGTATTTTTTAACAAACTAAGATACCAAAAGTTGATATCCAATTTTTTGACAATTACATTGTCCTAGCGATAAATAAAATACCATGCTTTTTCAATCAGATCAATAACAAGCAAAGAAAATGTACCACAAGTTTATATTTCGAAAAAAATAACTTTGTTGATTTGAAATTAATCTCATTATTATAAAAATCACAAACAAAGCTACTTTACAGGAAAACGAATGATCGTTGGGCAATATTTGTATATTTATGGTCCGAAGAACATTGAAATGCTTTTAAAAATGTCTTCCTCAAATTTTGCCTTTAGCTGTAAATATAACAGTTCACTTACAGCTTTAATTGCCTTACACTAATTAATCCAAGACAGTTTGTGGTAGAAATAAATGCGGCGCATGCATACCCACAAATGCTTAACTGAAGTAGACTAAATTCCAGACGAAAATATCGATTCAAATCCAGGACAAAATAATTGGATTTTAACCCAGTGGAGGAAATCAGACTGAATTTATTTACAGGTTTTATGTAAAGCAAACACGAATTTCTGCTTTTCACGGAGGAGGTATAAAAGTTCAGATTTTTCAGTGCAATGGTAGGTTTCTATGCATTACATCTTTCTAGGTCAATGCTATAAATATGAAATTATCAATAGCTACACATAAGAAAACGATATGAATGAATTATATTTATGGATCCTCAAGGCTTTGTATTTCATACAGTACTTGTTTGTAATTCTGGTACTATCATACCCCTAAGAATTCCCTCATGAATAGTAAAAATAATGTTAAGTAATATGTTATAAGTTAACATTTGTTGATAGATACTGTGAATGGTTCAACATATGAAAATTCAAGATCATGTCTAAGATAACATAAAAATGTTATTTTTTACTTATTATTATTAAATTATGCTTAATTTCTATCTTATTTTTGATATTACGTTTTCATATGACATTAAAATTGCATGTCTGTTATATTGTTTATTCTACATATTGTTATGAATCTGTAATACAGTTTTCAATGAAATGTTACTATTGTCGTAGGAAAGGGAGATTCAATGATTTCTTTTACTGCAGGCCAAGTCAATGAACCTCGACCTTTGTGACAAATGTGGCCAAAAAATTTGTCCAATTTGGAGACAAATTGACGGTTCTAAAAATGCAAAAAATATGCTCCTTTCTCTGTCAGGAAAAGAGATTTTGGATATCCTTCTGGGGAATTCCATGTGAGGTGAACCTTGTGAGAAAGTTTTAAATACCGGAGTAGCTCAAACAAGTCAACGATCTCTTTGGAGTCTGTTTGCAGTGTGAGCTGTTCAGCTGTTAGACACTAAGCGCTATTGGCTATTATTGACTGTATTAAGCGCTGTTTCGTTATTATTAGTGATTTGCTGTCCGCTTATCTTGCTAATCTGTGCAAGTGCTGTTTATCTGTGACTTGGGCTTCGTGTTTTCTGGAATATACGCTGAATAAAGCGCCATTCTTGAACATGGTTATCAAAAATGCCTTTAAATATATGCTAAAAGTTTTATGAAAACTATAATATATGAAATTTCAAGCCACATTATAGAAATCATAAATTTTATTGAACCATTTTCTTTTTATTCTGTTTGCCATGTCAGCTGGGATTTCGCGAATGTGGTGATGAAAGTAATGAAATGGTTTCAAGATCAAACTTTGTTAAATTCTATAAAGAAATATTTTATGCTATGCATTTTGGCATGAATAATAAAAATGCATCTAAATATTTTAAGATTTATGTATGGAGAATTTGGAAATAAATGCTTAGTGCAGATTAAAATCAAAATCTTTTTTTTTTTCAAAAAAACAACTGGAAATTGGTTGCTATGACTACTACAAAAAATTACAACAATGGTGTTGACATTACTTTTCAGATTAGAAAAAATTTCTCAAAAATAATTCATTTCTCCACCTATTATCCAAGTATTATAAGATTATTTAATTACCACAATACACGAACACTGACCAAATATTAATTCCCGTACATCAGAATCGTTTTTGTATTTCACTATGTAAATAGCAGACTGTGAGTTAATGCAGTTTCAAGGCCGATGTAAATAGCAGACTCTGAGTTAATGCAGTTTCAAGGCCATTGTAAACAGCAGACTCTGAGTTAATTCAGTTTCAAGGCCGATATTATTCTAGGTAGTGGACAAGAAAACATCTAGAGACCAGATAGTTTGGGGAAATGTAATTATTCAGGTAGTAATGGAGTAACCTTTTCAGTGACCTATAAAGTTTTCCTATAAGTATTATTCTGCATCAAAAGAAAGATAAATAAAACAATAATAAATTTAATAAACGCACTTTAAAAAACACATTTTTTATCTGGGTACAAAAAGTAATTCTTTATTTTCATTGTTCTCTATTTTTTGTATTTTACTTATAATTTATTTTTTAACTATAATGGAATCTTCCAATCATTTTTTTTCTGAAATTCACTATCAGCTGGATTCACAGGTATGGAATCAAACTTAATTAATGTAATCTATAAACTGATAATTAACTTCTGACAATGTAAAAAATACTGTATTGTTATCCAGAAAACACAAGTGTACAAAACTTCATAACCCCAGCACATCAGGATGTGCGTGAAAAATGATTATAAAATTTCATGTTCCAAACATGAAACAAATCTAGTTAAATAAAAGTCAATTAGAAATAAATCATATTTTGTAAATTGCAGAAATGAAGGAACACTTAGTCGTTAAAAATTGATTTTACTCGAATTATAAAACTTATTCTTCATTTAACTATTGATAGTATAAATTTTGAAATATCAAAGAGCAACGTTTTTTGTATACCAGAAGTCTCTTATTTTCCATTAAACTTCTTTTGTCCTTTTAAAAAACAAATGAATAAGTAAAATAGTTGATCTTTCGAAATGAAAAAATAGAATGCTTTATTACCTTAAAGCTTTAAGCTCTTATTTTCGTATAAATTTTACATTCTCTGCTACTTAAATACATTTAATGCAACAAATTCAGAATACCAGACTTATTTTTTTGCATGAGGGGTCTCTTGAGATTGAAAATTTACATGTATGGATATTCAAATATCCTTTTTAGACACAAAAAACAATATAATGTACCTTAATATCTTTTGTAATAAATTTCCAGTGTATGTGCTTATTTGAATTTGGATTTATCAGAATTTTATATTGTAGTTATCTGAAAAAATATCTAAAATCTCTTCAGGTTACACATCAGATATTATTATGCAAATTTATTTATATAGATATTTAAATGGGTATGAATCAAAGAACTATAGTTTGTTAAACAAATATATCCCCAGAGACCGTGAATTCATACACTTCTAGCGTTCTTAAAAATAAGTGAGATTTAAATCATTACCTTAAAACGGCAACATCTTAGAAATAAAATGGTTAAGACTTTTTAGTTGTCGTGTAATCCGATTACCAAAGGAACTCGAATTATAAATATTGTAGCCATTTTTTTCAAACATTATATGTGTTTAATGCCATATTTCGCTTTTGGAATGGGTTAAATCTCTTTAATCTTCTACTAGAGAAACGGTATACACGAAAAATGATCAAACAAAATTGAACAACGTAGGCATAAATTCGTGCTTATCGCTTCTGATGACCAGCAATAAATTCGGCGCTTCAGTTAACAGCGCTATTTATAGGACAATATAGAATTTTTACGTGCCCCATGCTCTTAATTTATGGTACACGTTTTGGAATAGGAAGCTTCAAATTTAGCTTTAATGAGTGCTGTAAAATTAGAAGGTGGGCCTACATCGTAAACGGCCCGTGGAAACTTGACAATCCCACATAATTTTCTTCTTTAGTGCATCATCCTATTAGTTTAAATGGAAAAAATCTTTATATGTTAGCCGGAAAGACAGTAATATTTACAGTGATAGCAAATTAAGAGCTATTCCAATCCGCAGACGATAATTTTATTATAAATGATTGGTAGCTCAAACGATTTTCCCACTCATTTCTGAACGAATAAACTTCTTAATAAAATTAAGTATAGAGTGAAATTTGATTAACCTACAACTTTGAACTAAAATAAATGATCAGGTTCTCACTAGATGCCGCTACAAATATGAGGAATGAAAGAGGAGGCATATAAGGAAATTTTCTAACGTAAATTCCTCCTTTTTCAATATGTCTTCTAAACCGTCATATTCAATAGAAGATCATATTTTTATTGTTAAAAATGGATATTTATATCATAAAAATGCAACTCTATTTCTAAGCAATTCATTTTCAACATTTAAAAATCTAGAAATAATGGTAAAAGATCGTCTTCTAGAAAGATGGTAAAAGATCGTCTTCTAGAAAGATGGTAAAAGATCGTCTTCTAGAAAGATGGTAAAAGATCGTCTTCTAGAAAGATGGTAAAATATCGTCTTCTAGAAAGATGGTAAAAGATCTGATAAAGAAAATTTTTAAACCTTTAGTCATGCTCAAGACATTCTAAAGGGATGGAATTTTTTTAAATTGAGCTGTTGTGTTACTTCACTTAGAAAATATTGTCCATTAAATTCCTTTACTTTATTCTTTTTAACAAAATAAAATTTGTTATGCTATCTGCTACGACTTGAAAGTCATTTCATTTCAAAGGTGTAGGTTAATTAAAAGTTATTCTGTTCATATTTTATTGAAATGTGGTTTTATTATTACATAAAAGTTGTCACTAAAAATTCTGACTAATTGTGCGCATATTAACACTTTCGTAACGAGCGATGCAGATGGTAATATATCGTCGCTTAACAAGCAACACCACCTATCTCATTTATTGAAATTTCGAAGTTGAAGATTGAAATGAATTTTTCGCAACCAATAACGAATATTTATAAATTTCTTTTACGTCTAGTTCGATCGTGTAATCTAATGTTCATAGTAGATCTTAAAAATATTCAGAAATATTTGTTATTGGTTGTGAAAAATTCATTTGAATCTTCATTTTTGTAATTTTAAAAAATGAGATAGGTGGTGTTGCGTGTTAAGTGACGATATCTTGTATTGTGTTATAAAAGTGTAACCACTATATTTAGAGATTACTTGATCATATGCCTGCAATAACGGATTTCCTTTTAACATCCGCCTTAAAATAAATATTATTTTATTTTATTTAGTTAATTTATTACATTTTAAGGCACCATTTTTCAATAATATTGAAATAATATAAATTAATAATAATATTGATTATATAAATGCTTTTCATAAAATTTAGAGGAAACTTTCTCTTCTTCACTATTGCTTTTCAGAAATGTTATCAGCATTTTACATCTTTTAATCCTATTCCTATTTTAAGACAATTGTATTGCTTAAAATTTGACACAAAATTAGAAAGATTATAAAAGATAACGATAACGACAAGAATTTTGATGAATGTGTAGATCTACGCAGTTTTATAAAATTTTGATTATCGCACATTATTTTGTTGGTATAAATTACATAAAACATTTCGTATGTTTTAACAATAGAAAACAATCAAAACAAGTATATATTCTTCTGAAGTATAAATCAGGATTCAAATTTTAAGAAGAGTAGCATTATCTGTTTTCGTAAATGAACCCATGAACCACCTCCATGTCTTGCAATAAATAACATATTGAAAAAATATGTATTTATCCAATTTTTTATTCAAACACTGAAATATTAGTTTAATATCCACAGGTACCAAAATTTTGTTTTTTAGTTAAATGATTTTCTGTTAGTTATTGTAGATAATATTCATATTTATGCTCCACTACATTGGCAACTGTATACAAAATTTATAAAGAGAATTATCTTCGAAATGCATAAATACAAATGAGTGCTTTAGTTTATTAATTTTGTTTTTATTCAAGATTTAGAAAAAGTGCTATCTTACACTTGTTAGCAAGGATACTTGTTCATAAAATTAATTATATACTTGATAGTATTTTTTCTTAGATTTTATATTGTATAAAATTTTAAGAAATAAAAGCGAAATGGACAACATCTTCTTTCCATCAACGATGCCATTTTCCCCACATGTTCAAAAATGTTTTTCTAAATAAAGAAAGCAGTTCAAATTTCCTGTTTTCCGATGAAAGAGAAAATAACAAGAGGAAACCAAAACTGCATGCAACAGTATAAAATACCTCACAGATTTTAGAATAAACAGAAATTTTGAAAGAAGACACAAGAATAGAAACATCTTCAAATGACTGGAATTCCTATTCACTTATTCCATAGCTTTTTTTTTATGAAACATGTATGGCAACGAAAACAAAACAGAAAAAATAAAATCGTTTGGAACAAAGGCAAACTTAATTCTGCGTTCGAAACGCCGTTTTCCCCCCAGTTTAACAGCCAACTGTGTTGTGTTATCAAAAGAAGATCCCGCAAGACAGGGGAAAAAACCGAAATATTTATTCATTTTTCTCTGAAATCGGAAAGCAACCAGGGATTTTGGTTTACGTCTTCTTTGTTTTTCAGCGTACGGTCAGTCTTTATTCTGGCAACTTCTTCCCTTATTTTACTTATTTACCCTATCTACCACACATACATGACCATTTCTGGAACAGGAACGAAACGCGGGAGAAAAAGTTATTTTAGAAACTTCTTCCGCAGTTTTATGCGTCCGAATGATTGCACACCGGTAGCAGGGATATATCACTTCGAGTTTTATGGCCACGCAAGCTGGGCTTACACTCGCCTGTGAAGATGAACTGCGAAACATTCTGACACAGCTGCCATCTTTAGACACATTCTGCAGCATGAAATTGCCTTATCCAACGACAAAATGACTAAAGTATTCTTTACAATATATCAAAACGGAGAGTATTATCAATATGAGACCTGCTTGTGTATTTTCAAAAATTTCACAATATAGGATATGGTTATACAATGAAATACTCTTATAGATAAATATCAAGTTTTATAAGCATCTGTTTCAAATGCAATGAATCTGTAACAAATGCGTTTCGGAGGAATAAATGGGGGTATTATAATTCTAGACATTTGCAGAATAAAATGGCGTTATCCAACGACAGAATGACTAAAGTATTCTTTACAATATATCAAAA
Source organism: Araneus ventricosus (assembly GCA_013235015.1). NCBI lineage: Eukaryota > Metazoa > Arthropoda > Arachnida > Araneae > Araneidae > Araneus > Araneus ventricosus. The sequence goes on along the minus strand of BGPR01023845.1, from coordinate 11,397 downwards.
CGGAGAGTATTATCACTATGGAATCAACTTATGTATTTTCAATAATTTCACATTATCGGATACAGTTATACAATGGAATAGTCTTATAGAGAAATATATAGAGTTTTCGAAGCACTTGTTTGTAATGCAATGAATCTGTAACGTATGAGATTCGAAAAAATAAATGGGAAATTTATCATTCTAGACATTTGCAGCATAAAATTGGCTTATCCAACAATAGAATGACTAAAGTATTCTTTACAATATATCAAAATGGCGAATATTATCATTATGAAATCTACTTATGAATTTTCAACAACTTCACAATACCGGGTGCGGTTATACAATGAAATACACTTATAGAGAAATATCGAATTTTATAAGCACCTGTTTGATAATTAATATGTAACAAATGCATTTCGAAAGAATAAATGGGAGTATAATAATTACAGAGAAAACTACGTTGAAAATTCGTCTCACAACAAATTAATAAACAAGAAAAGTGCGTTTAAAAAGCTATTTTGTACTAAAATGTAGAAAATATGTTTTTAATTAAAATTCTGGACCTCCAAGATAAATAATAAATGCGTAGAGCACAAACATAAATTTTCTAAGCAAATTGGCATTTTAATAACATTGATAATAATTTTAATTATTAATGAAGGTTTGGTGGTTTCCTTATAATATTCATTGTTTTTATGTTTCCTTTTGTATTGTTCTCATATCAAGAATAAAAATTGCTAAACTGATATCTTTCCTCAATGACAATGAGAACCTCATAAAACAACCACCGGACGCAACCAGTTCATCCGACTCTGCCCCAGATTTCTCTCCATCACCAAGACATCAGACTTATGGACTAAGACCCTCTAGAGTTTCAATAACCAGGACCCTAATCAGTCCTGCTACAAGTTTATAGACGCAGCGAATTTTTGGGGCCTGTCAATAAATCTGTCTTTGCTCCCTGAGTTTTTCTTTTCATATGTAAAAACTCATTTTTCATTGTTTTTATAATTTTCACATGTATTTCGACGATGTTTAAAAACTGTATGAAAATCTTCTTTTTTTTGTTCAATAAAGTTTCTGCGCACACACATCCAAACTGCAAAACGGAGATTTTTATCTCTTTAGTAGGGGTGTGTCGTAGTGTAAAGTAAAGTAAAGTGTCTCACGCCTAAATTTTTATACACTATTAAAAGGGTGTTTTATGAAGCGCTTTATTTTTGTTATTTTCTGCATTTTATTCGGTAATGTGTTTCATAATTCATTATTATGTAAAAGTGTAGTCAATTGTTTCTTAAACGCATTACTAGATGGCGCATCTCATTCGAAATCCAAATTAAATTGTAATCAACACATGAATCCATAACTTATTTTTGAAAATATTTTAATATTTTAATTTCATCTGGAGCACTAGACTGTTCAGAATTAAAGAACCATAGCATTTCAGGAACTGAGTGAGAAATAGGTTAGAAAATTACATCTTTATACACTTATAAGAATTTTATTTTATTAAAAGCATGCAGAAACGGAAGTATATTTCAGAGGATGGTTTTATTGCAAGTTATGTTGAATAGAAATATCAATCATCTTAATACACGTAACTTTTGTATCATTCATCTTTCACATTTTAAAAGATAAAATTTAAAAATTAATACACTTCAATTCATTACATTTTCAGATTTAAACTAACATATGTGTCAATAAAGATGAGAATTCATTAAAAATACACGCATAAGATAATAGACAAATTCCCGGTTTTTCAATGCTTTATTTATATTGCTTTTATATTAAAAATTTAATAGAAATTTGCAAATTATGTGTAAGTATCACATACATCCGTCTTGCTCAAACCGTCTTCGAGTCATCATATTCACAGACACACAGACAGAACAGAAAGCCGTCTCTTACCCCCGTACCGTGACCAGACCGGTCACTGAACGGTTTGATGGACAAGATACGAGAGTTTTATTTAAAAAAAAAGAAAAAGAAAATAAACAAAAAGAAGACACACAGACAGACATAAATCAAAAATTGTGTTTTTAGAACTCAGGGAGGTCGTGGAGATTAATCAAAATTTCGAGTTAAAATTTTTTGACGCTTACAATACAGGGTATTCGAGAATTGTGGGACACTTTTTAAAATTAAAAAAAAACCTAATAACGTTACAACTACGTTTTTTCTTTAAATGCGAGCGCATTTAAAAATGTATTTTTCAGATAGGTAACGCATCTTTACGGTGGTCTAGGTGGCCGTAAAATATTGAAAATCTCCCATTTTTGAGAGCTATTAAAATATTAAAGCTAGTAGAAAAATAAAAGCATACATTTGTAAGGAATTTTACGCACTTTAATTTGTTAATTCATATTTTATTGTGAAAACTAAATATTTTTCGAGATATTCAAGAAAAACTGAAAAAGGAAACCAGAAAACGCTCGTCGGCTGATACTGATCGGTAGCCACTGCGTATGAAATTCTCTCGCTGTAGCATATTTAGAACGCCACCGCCGTAACGCCGCTTTACCTATCTGATAAAAAAAAACTTTTTTATTTGCTCTCCCATTAAAAAAAAACCGTAGTTGTAACATTATTATGTTTTTTTAATTAAGTTTTGAAATATGTCCAATAATTCTCGGACACCCTGTACTTTAATAATCTAATTATACTGTACTTAATATACTGTACCCTATATTGCGTATACGAGAACGTAAAAATTGTTTAAAATTAATTAAGAATGATGTAAAGTTGTGTATTAAGCTTTTCCTAATTAATTTTCGAAATGTGTCCAATAATTCTCGGCCACCCTGTACTTTCTCGTTGTATTGCGTATACGAAAAAGTAAAAATTGCTTAGAATTATTAATATAATAGCCCAGATCTGTCTCTCGGTAACGCTCTGACGTCACCAACAATAAAACTCGCGCCATAGCACTGCAAGACGTTAAGCAGCATTATTTCATTGTTAGAGAATTTAAATTTCTGTAATTTTAAATTTAAAAGAGTAATTGTCGTCCTAATTTCTGATTTAGTAGCTCTAAAATAGTGAAATAACATTTTCTATAGATTGATATAAAATGTATCTCGCTATGATCAATAGTTCCCAAGAAATTTTAAATTATATTAATCATATATTTCAAATTAATTTCCGTTTTTTAATAGAATGTAGTAAATCACGTCAGTGGTATATCATGCGCGTGATAAAGTTTGGACGTCACGATGCGTCTGTTTGTTTATTGCAATCGTGATTAAATAATTTGATAATATTTTTTGGCAACGTTTGACAAGCAGAGAAGTGCTTTGTTTTGATTAGAATTTCGAAAAAGAATTCCTTTGAAAATTTAACTTTTGACTTACGTTTGACAAACTGAGAATTTCATGGTTATTGAATTATAATAAAATTGTAAAACAACGAAAAATACTTCACACGGAATGTTGTTTACCAAGAGGTTTTTGAATAAAGAAATATGTAAATAAAAATATATTTCCTGTCATAAAACATATGTTTATTTTAATTGTTTTCAATAAATATTAAGCATTTCTCTCGCATATATATCTATTTAAGCACGTCAAGTTTTACGGAAAATCTCTCGAATGAAGAGGCAATTTGCATCCGCCATACCATGACGGGTGATCTTCTAGTTAATTAAGAATTATGTAAAGTTATATGGTATTGATTTATATTATAAGTATATAAACGATTGAGAAAAACACAAAAAATCTCTGAGTGAAGTAAACTTTCATTCATTTGCATCCCGTTAAACTTTTGTCTACTTATGAAATTTGCCAAAATTATGAAATGTAAGATTCGAGAAGAACGTATAATGTAATATAAATTTTTCAGCCAATGGTTTAAAATAATAGGTTCGTTGAATGTCTAGACGGTTCACTTACATACAGACACATTTATTTCTGTAATCTGGTAAATCTCTGATGCACTTACACTCTTCTTTGTATATTTGCAGCATTTTGGAAAGTAACTATATCTTAGTTGAGTAATATAAGCCTCTAATGTCATAATAAGGGAGGGAAACCATTTTTTATCAAGTGTAATTTCATCACAAATCTTGCAATTTGCCAATAACATCAAAATATTTACTTAAGAGAGATATGAGAATGTCGATTATAGAGTCTCTATGAAAATTGAATAAGAATATTAAATTAACTAATTACTATTAGCTGTTAATTATTATCAATTATTTATTATTTATATTCAACATAATAATAACTTAATAACCAGAAGAAATTTACATTTTTCGAAGAAGCTGCAGCAGTAGAAAATTTTTATTTCAAGAGGTTGCTAATATTGTATCATGAAGTAAATTTAATTATTCGGATGTTAAGTGTCTATCGCTATAATTATCATCACATTGATAGTTTTAATACTTAGTCATTGTATTTTCTCACTGGATTCATTGTTAATGAAGTTAAACAAGAATGGTAGCCCCTAGTGAAATCGAAAGAGATCCCAGAAAAGAATGGAAAATATTTCTGTTTTCTTAACAGAGTCTGTGTTTTATAAGAACATTTTAAGAATTCAACCTTCCGCACTTAAAATTGAGATAGCTAAAATATTATTAGATTTCAAAAGTCAATGCAACAAAACATGCGGTCTCCTGTTTATATCAGATGTTAAAAAAGGTTCAGAAATAATCATTATTGGTTGCAAATAATTGAGTGTTTTCTACTTATTAGAAATTTCAAAAAATTAAGATAGATGATGTTGCTTGTTAAGCGACGAACTTTTTAAAAGTTTTTAACAAGGAAGAAGTTCTACATTTGTTTAGAGTTTTAAAAGGATAACTCATAAGATTTTAAGATAAAGCATATTATCCTGATAAAACCGCACAGAAAATTTTCATTTTTTTCATTACATGTTCAAGTAAGAGTGTCTTTATATTTTATCTATAGCTAGGATTGAGGTAAGATGGCTTCAAAATCGAATGAAGTAATTAAAGAAGCAGATAATAATTACCAAACAAATTTTATAAAGTTATACCTCAAAAATGTTAGGCTTCTCATATTTAATTAAATGTATGCTTGTGATGCTAAAATTAGCACTTCTAAATATCCTGCAGAAATCCCAAATATTATATATATAATATTATAAGTTCAGCTCACATAAGTTTTTAGTAGTATGTTTTATGACCGTGAGATATTATGAAAACAACATTACATTAAAAAAAATTCTCGTTCACTAATTTCAAGTAAGCGAAAAATTTCAAAATTTTGTATTAAAATTATTCCTTTTTCTTTTGGTCATCATTTTATTTATAGACATTTTTATGGTTCCTTGTTTCAAGTATTTTGCAAGTACATGTTTCTATCTAAAAAATTTTATGTGAAAACGACATTTATTTTTTGTAGATTTTTTTTTAATTAGATAAAGACAAAAAAGTTAAAGGTAAACAAGTCGTCAAGAGAAGTTCAGTTGGAGACTTTTTTTGCGAATGCAGCAATCAATTATTTTATTCTCATAATTCAGATTCGCATTTGAACATTTTCTTTTATATTTGCTATTTTTCAGCAAACTGAATGAAGTATATCATATAATTTTATCATTGAAGTTGCTTACGTTGAAATTAAGACATTCTTAATTATATGGCATATTTTCTATTTTATTTTGTCCCGAAAGAGAAAAGACTAACTATGAGTTATAATATCCACCAATAATAATAACGAAATATAATTTTTAAAGAATATTTCAACATTTTCCTACTTTTAATGGTTGTACTAATGATTCAGAATCTAATAAAAGTGGCATTATGAGGAATGACATGAGAAAATCTCCGGAATTATAATTCAGTTAGATACTGTTGAAAACTACTGCAAATGAGGAGTTTTATAACGAAATAGAGCATAGCCATTTTATAAATTGGATTTTAGAGGTGGGTATATTTATTTTTGCAAAAATTTCATAACTTTAAATATTTTTATAAATGGGGAAAAATAATTTTCACAACATTCACCATTGTATATTAGAGACAGAATAATACATATTGTACAAAGCTTTTTAGCTCTCTAAATGCTTGCGTTTGATGCTAAATATCTTAAGACAAACACAATTTAAAAAATTTTATATTTTAAAAAATGTCAAATTTTTATAGCTTAAACATTATAAGTATACTTAATGACATTTTTTGCGTTTTTGATCATTTTTAACATTCCAACCTTTATCTATTTGATTATTTAGTCAATTTATTGTTTCCAGACCATTATAAAATGGCTGAAGAATTTATAATTTAAAGCTAGTGTTTCATATGGGAAAGAAGACAAAATATTGCTAGAATCCATTAACGTAATCAAAATTCTTGTTATTATAGTTCTGAGACTGGTTATTAAAACTAATAACCAGCAAAAATGATGTTGAGAAGAATCCTGTGCTCTTTTGACTCTGAAATTTTAAAAATTGCCATTATTGTTCCAAGTTTAAACGCAAAATTCTCTTAATTATAGAGAATTTTTATGTATTTAAATATTTCAATGCTAAGCATGATAAATGAACTTTCCTATGAATTACACTATTATTTTTAAGTAAAAAAAGTTTATGGATAAATAATTATAGATCCAATGCTAGTAAGATTTATTTGTCACAGAAAATATATTCAAAATCACATTGTTTCACCTATTTTAACCTTTGATGAAATTTAAGTATAGAAAATTCCTAAAGACCTAATTCTAATTACCGTTCCTAAAAATGATGTTAAATGGCTTTTTTTCTGTAAAGGACGTGCATGCTCTGTCTAAATGGAGAATCTGCTTGGCTTTTATTTTACAGAAAGTGGGATATGCTAATGATTATTACAGTAATTATCATTTTACATTTTGCTGCACAAAACTATAGAAGTTTAAAATCATTTCACCTAGAGAAATTTTCAACTACACCGGGCTCTCGTTCATTTGTTACAGTTGAAACAGAACAATGATCCCATTAACTGTTTTTTTCAGATTAGCCAAAAATGAATCTGTGATCACTGTAATAAAATATTATGGCAAAGTTTATGGAAATGAACACAAGCACATATTGCCTCGAAACGACAAGAGTTAAAATGATGACAATATAAAACATATTTTGTATATAGATTATAATGCCATTTCCTCTTAGGAGCTAGTACATCGGGCAATACTGAGGTTGCTGCTCCCAATACAGAAAATGACATCAAAATATTGTTTCAGTTGGTTATGTATGGGCCCCGTTTAAGAGCAGGGTGCATTTGTGATCAGTCTTTCTCCCTACTTGTATCGGTGAAAAACTGTGTTTTATAACTCAATCTGTTTTAATTCACTGCCCCTGTTCAGGGCATAGCGTGTAAAATAAATTTAACTTGTTGTCTCCCTGCTGACCGTTGTAGGACTTACACCCGTTTGGGTAGGCTGGTCGGTTTGGGTCTCAAAAATAAAACAAAATATATACAGGGTGTCAGGGAATTGTGGGACACATTTCAAAAATTAATTTAAAGAAAACCTAAAAATGTTACAACTACGGTTTTTTTTAAATGAGAGCGTATTTCGAATTTTCTTCCAGATAGGTAACGCGCCGTTACAGCGGTCTATATGGCCGTAAATTATTGAAAATCTCCCATTTTTGAGAGCCATTATCACCGAAAATATTAAAACTAAAAGAGAAATAAAAGCATGTATTAGTAGGGAATTTTACGCTCTTTCATTTGTTAATTCACATGTAATACCAAAACTGAATGAGTTTTAGATATTCCAGAAAAACTGAAAAAGGAAACCAAAAAACGCGCATCGGCTTCCGCCGATCGGTAGCCGTTGCCTACAGAATTCTCCCGCTGTAGCAAATTTAGGAAGCCGTAACGCCACGTTACCTACCTGAAAAAAAAACTTTTTGCTCTCTCATTTAAAAAAACGTAGTTGTAACATTATTAGGTTTTTTTTATTAATCTTTGAAATGTGTCCCACAATTCCTCGGACTAGGATCCCTAGTATGTTAGAATAATCGTGGCGCATATTGGCATCATCTGTAGAAAATATCTTTCCATATAACGTATGCCTCCTTCTAAAAGCAAAGATTAGAGATATCCTTTCGCCTATTGGGCACGTGAAAAGGGATTCATTTATGTGCCATTTGGTGGTTTTAACTCAAATCTCGATTGTTTGGATTTACACAAGTATGATTCTGAACAGGCGACATGCGTCAGCTTAGCCTCGAAATTATCATAAGTGCCAAATATTGTGATAATCAATCAATCAACCAATCAATCATCAATAGCCGATGAGGTAGGATATTTTTGTCGTTGAGAGAGAATGAAATCTAATGGCTGAAGAAGTCAGCTGCACTGCAAAAAAAATCCCTTAAAATTTACGGTTTTAAACTGGCAGCTGGGTTGGTTGTACGAAACCGTAAAAGTTACGAAGTAAATCCGTAGGCACAACGGTTTTTTACCATACAGGAACAAGTTTTTCCCGTAAAAGTTACGAAGTAAATCCGTAGTCACAACGGTTTTTTACCGTATGAAATTAAGTTTTCTCCGTAAAAATTAAGTCATCGAAGTAAATGACGTCATCGACTGAGTTGAGTTGTTTTTCTCCTTCTGTTCGAGTTGAGTTGAAATGTGCTGATGTGTATTATCAATTTTAATAATATTAATTAATCTAGGATTAATTAGTAATTTCAATTAGTTTAATTAATAAAATTTTTAATTGAACTTACTTGGACGATTTCGGTGCAAGATGGTGACAAAACTTCTAACTCCTCCAAGCCTGGGATCGAAACCGCGTTCATAGAAATACAAGGCAGTCGCTCTAACCACTAGACCACCGGAGACTTCAGAAAATAAAGTAAAAATAATCTATTTGAGTTTTAAAGTCGCTATAGCTCTAGTGGCGTCACCTAGTAGTTTAAAAATCAACTATTGCCAGAACATTAAGGTTACGGAGATGGAACCCTATTGAAAACATGAAATGAATGCAATAAAATTACATTTAAGAAAAGGGAAAGTTATCGTACTTTCTGTACGATAACTTTCCCTTTTCTTAAATGTACGGTAATGTACGGTATTGCTTTCCGTATACCAATCCAATCCGTATGAAGAAAAATAGAATTTGAAGAACTGACGGTTTTAAACCGTTTATGACTGGAGCGGAAAACGGTGAAAAACCGTTTTGTCAACAAAACAGCTTTAAACCGTCAAATATACGGAAAAAGTCCGAGAAAAAAACGGATATTTTTTACAGTGTGGTTTTTGTGCAAGATTTTTAGCTTCAGTGACGTGTGAGGCAGGCTGTCCATGTTAGCACAAGATATTTTACGATATCCCCACTATATTGCCACGATATTCCGAATGCCGCACAACATCGTAAAGATATAGTATGAATATTGCAGGGCATCTTGTGCTAATAGGGCATGTTTCCTGTCGAGTGATAGCTAAAGGCTATATCAGACGGGAAGCGTTGTGTCAATGTTTTCCGTGTACACTAGGGTAATACCACTCGCCAAAAGTTCATCGTCATGTGAGGCATCGAGACAACAGGTCAGACAGGATGTCGGTATCACGAAGGCGAACTACGTCAACGTCGAAGTCCACTATTTCCAGGCATCTTGTTTGAGCGGTCACGTGATGAGAAACGTTTGGCGAGTGGCCTTACCCTAGTGTACAGAGAAACTATGCCCATCTGATATAACTTTGAGACGTTTGATGAGAGAACTTAGCTAAACGAAGCAATCAACTCATTTGACGATAACAAACGTGTAAAGAGAGAGCTTCTCGAACAGACGACTTTGATTAATTTTGGAGCGCACAGAGTAAACTGTAATATTTTGCTTTGTCTTCAATTTCCTTAATTCGTGCAGAAACAAGCATACTCTTTACATGTAAAATCACTCATTACATATAAACATATACAGTAATACCTCGTTTCGACAATACTTTGGGGCAAAATAAAGATATTGCTATAGAGGGATATATTGGTATCGAGGGACGATATAGTTAAGATATAAAAAAATTAAATTTTGGTTGTTTTAATGTGGACACAATGCAACAACATACATTTTGCAAAAAAAAGCATTACCAGAATGTTAATGATTGTTAAAGCATACAAAAATTTGAAAATTCAGCTATACAATAAAATAATTCACATACCCGAGAAACTTATTTATCGAAAAAAAATCCAATATTTTCGTTTGCTTATTCATTTTTTGAACTGTTAAGTCAACTCATGCACTAAAATTATCCTCATTTGTGGGTGAAAGGCTTGAAAAAAAATGCCCGTAGGGACTGAGCTGATTGAAGAGCTTCCTGGGTTGTCAATAAAGATTGAGATGGATTTATAACATCATATTTGGAAACAGAAATATTGTTACTGAGGAAGAAAGTGGTGTTCAGATTTAAAAATTAATAATTTGTTGTACAGGGGTTTATTGCTGTACAGAATATCGTTATATTGCGGGGAGATTAACATTAAGTTCTATGCAAATTCACTGGGGCCACAAAATTTTATTGTTATAGAGGGATTTATCGTGGTATCGGATATCGTTGTAACGAGAGTTTACTGTATCACACAAATTAGATACACCGACGTGAAATATTCTGATTTTGCCCGAAATGAAAATGATGTAAATTCCGTTGTAGACGATGGTTTTCAAATACCACGAGTATCTTAGAAATACATGCATAGAATACACATATTGGTAATTTTTGTGAATGCAGTGTTATTTTCATATGATGGGGAAGGTACGAAACATTACGCCAGGTGAATCAACTTCCTTTTGTAATATAAAATTAAGGCATGATACATTGAAAAAAATTCAGGCTTCATTTGTGCAAAACATAATTAAGTTTCCACAGTGGACTGTATTTTTATCATTAGCTCAGTAACATTTCTGAATTATAATTTTCATGATTAATCTTTCAGAACTTTAATTTTAGGTTTGGCAAAATTCTGATGTAAACATATGCTGGAAAAGTGTTTAGAGAACAAAATTTTAGCTTATTTTACTTTTTTTAAATTAATAAATGATTTTTTACATAAATATTCACTACAGGAAGATTTTATATTTTTTATTAATAATATAAATATTTTTTATGAAGATGTACGAAGATTCACATGTTAAAGAAATTTGTTTCATGCATAACGCCTTTTTGAAAACCTTAAATGAGAAATCATTTTTTGACTTTAAAAGTAGTTGAATCATTGATGACAAAGACAAAACAAATTTGCAACATTAAAGCATATACATTTTTAATATGAATTCCCTCATTGTGGTTAAAAATGGAGTATATCAACAAGTTTGTCAATTTCCCTACTCCATCTCCGTTTCTGGAGCAATGACTGTGTATACAGAAGAAAACCAGACAAAAAAAATACAAAAACTGTTAAGAAAAGGGTATCCTTGGCCCAAAAAAAAGAAGTGGAGGACGAAAAGTGATTTGGGTCCTGAGACAATAGCCTTCAGAAAGCA